>PVJC01022455.1:0-27319 GCA_004026665.1 Murina feae | reverse complement strand
TCACCCCCAACTGACCCCCACTGATGGCCTGCTCACCCCCAACTGGCTCCCCTGCTGGTCTGCTCACCCCCAATTGCCCCTCCCACCGGCCTGATCACCCACAACTGCCCTCCCTTCTTGGCCTCTAACTGCCTCTACCTTGGCTGCACCACCACGGCTCTGTCCAGAAAAACGTCTGGAACGTCTCCTGGAAGGTCTCTCGGTCTAATTAGCATATTACCTTTTTATTAGTACAGAGGCCTGGTGCACAGGTGGGGCTGGCTGGTTTGCCTTGAAGGATATACCAGATCAGGGTAGGGGTTCCCTTGGGGTGTGGGACACCCTGGGAGAGGGGTCTGTGGTGGTTTGCAGGCCGGCCATGACCCCATGGGGTGAGGGTCCCCGCTGGGGGGCCTGGCCAGCCTGGATGAGGGGACGAGGGATGTTTGTAGGCTGGCCAGGCCCCCCAGCGGGAACTCTTACTTCATGGGGGTGTGGCCAGCCTGGGTAAAGGGCTGAGAGCCGTTTTTAGGCTGGCCACGTTCCCTGGAGACCCAGGCCCCCAGCCCCTCCTTGAGCGGCGTCCAGGTCATGCTGGAAGCTTGGTTTCTTCTGTCACCGGGGACAACCCAAGCTTCCAGCTCTGTGGTCGCCATCTTTGCTGGGTTAATTTGCATACTCACTCTGACTGGCTGGTGGGCGTAGCAGAGGGATGGTCAATTTGCATGTTTCCCTTTTATTAGTGTAGATAGGGCTATTCAAAATACCTATTTCTACTTGAGTGAGCTTTATTTCTTGCTAGAAATTTATCCATTTCATCTAAATTACTTAGTGGTAAAAAGTTGTTTCTAATATCGTGATTTTTTTTCTTTTAACATTTGTAGATTCTGTCACTTCTCTCATTCCTGATATTGGTAATTTGTATCCTTTTAAAGTTTTAACAATGACACTGATCTTATTAAAAAAAAACACCAGATTTTATCTATTGTTTTTCTGTTTTCTTTATACTAGTTTCTTCTCTGACCTTATTTCTCAGCATACCACATAATCTGCACTTTTATTTATACTATGTGACTTGAGATTTAGTTTATTCATTCATTCTTTTCTTGTTTGAAAAATTTTAAGGTAGTAAATTTTCCCTTAATCATGGTTTTAAATGTATCTATGAATTCTGATATGTACTATTTCATTATTATTTTTAAGAAATTCTGTATTTTCCCTTTCATTTAAGAGTTAACAGGTGGTTTTTTGCCTGGGCCTTTTTGTTTTTAATTTTGTCTGGGCCTTTTTGTTTTTAATTTTGTAACAACCTACAGATTTTTCTTGCATTGTGATCTGAGTATTAATTGTAATATTTCTCCTTTGTGGAACTTCTAATTATTTCCTTCTCCACAAGGTTTGCACAAGAAATAGCTTGCTGTGATTTGTTGTTTACTTTTCAGTTTACTAGTAATTTGAAGTTTGGTTATTATCAGTTTTTCAGTTAGGCTGAGGGTATGGTTATTTTAATTAAAAAAATATTTTTATTGACTTTAGAGAGGAAAGGAACGTGAGAGACTGAAACATCAACAATGAGAGAGTATCACTGATCAACTGCCTCCTGCATACCCCACATTGGGGACTGAGCCCAGAACTCAGGCATGTGCCCTGACCTGGAATCGAACCTTGACCTCCAGGTTCATAGGTTGATACTCAACTCTGAGCCATTCCGGCTGGGCTGAATTTTTTAATAAATTTGAAAGAAATACAACATTACAAATAAAATTAAAGCTACAATTTCCTGCCCATTTTTCCCAAAGGAAAACTACTGGATATTGGCTGCATTTACTCCTGAAGCAGATGTATCATTCCCATGCATGTTTTTACGTTTATTAAATATGTATCCAATAATTATACAGGCTGTTTTATGTTATTAAAAGTTTACATACATAGTATCATACTGCATATATCCTTTGCAATTTCACTCATTCATTATAGTTTTGAGATTTATTAATGTGGATATACTTAACTGGTACATATGTTAGTTTATTCATTCTAGCTGCTATCCCACTGCACAAATAAATAATAGTTAACTATTCATTTCCTTTTGTTGATTCTAATTTTTCACTATTATGAAGTGGTTGGTACTATGAACTTCTTATAAAGGATCCTAATGTATGAATCTCTACCAAGAAACCAAGAAGTAGAATATCTGAGTCATAAGATATGTGCATTTAGTAGGTACTGCCAAACTGTTCTTAGAAATTCTATTAATTTCTATCTCCACTAACAATATTTAAAATTTCCTATTTTCCCACATTCTTGCCATCACTGACATTTTCATTTTTTCAATTTTTAAAACTAATCAGAATTAACCAAACTTTTTATAGAAAAAGTAGTATTTACAGATGGAAAACTGAGATGCTGAATTACTGCTTTACATTTTGTTGGTATAATATGACTGAATTTTAAACAACTAGTTTTGAAGGTATAAAATAACTTGGTTATTTTCTAGACCCAAGTAGTGTTTTAAGCATTGTACCATGTCTGGGACACACTTTGGCTTCACTTTAAAACTGTTTTAACTCAATGTCAGTAAGTCATCATACTACCTTGAAGGATGCTTTCAGATTATCTCTTGCTGTTACAGTATTGTTGAATATTTTTTACATGATCTTTTATTAATTAACTCTTCAGGAGAAGTTTCTGTCTAGTTTCAGCAGCAACTACACTTATCTTGAACATCTGGTTCATTTTTACTGATTGACATTGCTGATCTTAGCTCCTTAATTATGTTAGATGTTGGAAACACAAGGTCTATCTCTAGCAAATGTATAGAACCTTAAAATAATCGCCCTTCTTAGAGAGATTCAAGTTATTATTTCTATCTCATTTTATCAATCTTCTTTATCTTGTATGTATCTTCCCAAGCCATTGAATATTATTTAGTTGAACGAATTAGTAACATTAATCAATTCTTCAACAACTGTATTTTTTCAAAAATATAAATTAAAAGTTTCTATCCTACTGTAAAAGGCATATCTATTTAGAAACTATATTTTGGGATCATTTTGATGCTTACCTTTTCTGCTACTTCTCGCACAGACTGAACACTTGTTCCATACAGATGGTTGTTATACTGGCCAGCTTCAATGAATTTATGTTCCTGGATATCTTTTTCCATCTGTTCTCTTGAAGTCACAAAATGATAATCTCTTCCATCTACCTCATAATCTCTTTTTGGTCTAGTTGTATCTTTAACAGAAAGAACTTTAAGTATTTAGTATTAAAAATATAACAAATCCATTTTATACTTAAATACCTATTTTATAAAGTTCAATGCAACAGAGGTTAATTTAAATTTGAAAAAGGACAATAATATGGAGGATAGAATAACTGATAAAGTAACTATATAAACCACTAAAAAATGATAATGTTTACTTTTATCACACACAGTGACAAAATGTTAAGAATGATATAAATAAGATTTTTTTTATGTGGGTTACTCACGAGGAACACATGATCCAAATTTGTCCGGAAATTCTGAGATCAAGTCATCATTTATCCTGTCTTTCATAGGTCCCAATATAATCACTGGTCGAGTGTAATTAACTATCAAAATAAGTATACTGCATGTTAAAAGGAATAAACACTAAACAAACATCACTGTATTTTATTTCACCTAAGAACAAGGTATCCTTAATAGATAAAAGAATTTTTTTTTTCTTTTTTCACCAATGATGCCTAACTTGCTGGTTTATTAACATCCACTAAGATCTTAAGCTTAAGACAATCTCCTGTTGGAAGAATTGACAATTCAACCAAGTTAAATCCAGTATTTTAGCAGATAATGTTTATACACATTGCTAACATCATCTCATTACAAATGAGAAAACACAGTACTGTATTTTACTGATCTTTAAAAAAATGTTTTTATTAATTTAGAGAGAAAGGAAGGGAGAGGGAGAGATAGAAACATTGATGCACCAACATTAATTGGCTGCCTCCTGCATACCCCTTGCAGGGGATTAAGCCCAAAACCCGGGCATGTGCCCTTATTGGGAATCAAACTGGTGACCTCTTGGTGCATGCAATGTATTAACACTCAACCACAAAGCCACATTGGGCTACTGATAATTTCTGAAGTAGAAACTGTAAGAAAGCAGGCCAAAGGAGGACAAAAAGTGACTGAGTATTAAGAAGTGATATAATCACAGTAGTAATCTAGAAAGATATCTACTAGAAGTATATACACGGATTGTAAGGGATCATGCTGGAAGACCAGACATCGGTATTGACAGTCAGAATTAAAACTGTGGTAGGAGGGGCGCTAAGGAAGTGATAAGTAAAGATATGATAGAAGAATAATAGTTTCTAGAAACTGATTAGACAAGGTAGATAAGGAACATAGAAAGATCAAAGATGCTTCCAAGATTCTGAACAAAGGTCAGTGGAAGGAGAGTAATACTTTTATGAACTCTGGAAAGACATTAGTTAGGAAATAAGACACCAATACAAAACTTCTGGATTCTAATATATCTGGGCTAAAACCCGTATTTCAAAAAATACATAAAGTTCCACATTTATACATATACTAAAAAAAAATAATAAAATTCTAAAAACATTTTTTGAGGTATGATTTAGACCTATATCCCAAATTAAAAAGTATATTTTTCTAGAATATTATAAAACATCAACAGGCTTCACAAACCTTCTTGTTGGTTCACTGGTTCATAAGACAAGACATATTCTTCTTGACCACCTATTAGAAAATTAAAATACAGATAAGAAAATCTGTAAAGATAACTAATGCTAATTTAATTCGTCATACATAACATAAAAATTACTAGGATGTTTACTAAGGAACTAGCAAAGATGTAGAAAAAGGTACTTTATAAATTATTTCTGGCAAGTTTTAGTAAAAAAGTGGCAAATCACAAAGCTATAGAGGTAAGTTTGATAAATGTAAAAACAAAATGTAAATGTGCTATGTATTTCGTAAGTATCTTTCTATTATCTGTGTTTACAGATTATCATTAGATCTATTTAAAATTTACATTTGCGATGTCAAGTATGGCCCATTAATCTAAGAACTATTAAGTTTTAAAAACATTAATACTTTGATGAGCAGTTCTACATATGTGTATATTAGGTAATTTCCAGCTATTAAAAATATGCAGCTATTTTAGTCCCATCAGGTATAACATTTAATACAACACATACATATTTTTATAATTACAACTATTTTACAATAAAATTTAAAAAATTTTTTATTCATTTTTTTACAGAGAGGAAGGGAGAGGGACAGAGAGTTAGAAACATCGATGAAGGAGGAACATCAATCAGCTGCCTCCTGCACATCCCCTATCAAGGGCAACCAAGGTACATGCCCTTGACTGGAATCAAACCTGGGACCCTTCAGTCCACAGGCTGATGCTCTATCCACAGCCAAACTGGTTAGGGCACAATAAAAATGTTTTTAATGCAGAGGTAAAACTACTGTCACTGTTTCACTGATAAAAATTCATTTATTTTAATTCATTTATTCAATTAAAAAAAAAACATGTAAAGTAAGCTAAAAAAAAAAAAAACACATAAAACTAAATTCGTTCTTTCAAACAAAATAAATCACATAGTAAAGGAGATAAAATATATTTTGCTTTTATAAGTTAAATCCTCTAACATTAATGAAAGGTTTAGAGCTTTAAAAAGTCAAAAGTTTAGAAATCATAACTCAATGAAAAAAAGAGTTAACCATTTCAGGAGTTCTTAACACACACACACACACACACACACACACACACACACACACACACACGTGCGCGCGCGCGAGAAAACAAATAGGAAGGGCTGTTAGTTCAAGTGGTTCCACGAAAGCAACCAATATTGGATTCTTTAACAACCTTTTCACTAAATTTGTGAATGGTTTATATTATATGTATGCAGCTGTAGATCTTTTAAACCTACATATTGGCATAAATATTCTTTTCTACTTTAAAAGTGTATTTCATTTATCTAAGTTTATTACCATAATATATAAAATACACATTTAAAAGCTGCTTTTTAAAGGACTTTATGTAAAACATGGTTTGCATATTAGCAAAAACATGCAATTTGAATATTCCACACCTAATAATTCATGCAAATGATGAGACAGTATATACTTTCATTACCTCTTTTTAGTCTAGAGAGCTACTCAACTACTCTATGGTGAATTATGATTATAATAAAATGCTAAAATATATAAAATCACATTCCCATACCAAAAAAGGACAATTATTAAGTAACTATTCTGCAGAAAAAAATAACCAACCAAATGAGTGAGGATTAAAAGTATATATTGTCAACATGAGAAATAGTAGGAATTGATATTAACAGGATGGACCTTTTGAGCAGCCATACTCATCTGTAATCAAGATTACTTTCACATTAGAGAGCAGTAAAAAAAAAAAGTTAGAAAAGCATTTTAATTTTTAAGGTGCTAGAACCGACAATATTCATGTACTCTCCCCTCCTCCCATGCCCAAATCTGTTTAAAAACTTCACATTCTTATAGAGTTCACTTAATAATGTACAGTAGACCCATGAACAACTTGGGGGTTAGGGATGCTGAAAATCTGCATATAACTTGATTCCCAGTAGCCTACTGTTTACTGGAAGCCTTACCAATAACATAAAGTTGATTAGCACATACTTTGTATGTTATGTATATTATATACTGCAAGAATACTTACAGTAAAGTAACTAGAGAAAAGAAAATGCTAAGAAAGTCTTTAAAAAACACATTTATGGTATTTATTGAAAAAAAAAAAAAAACTACATATAAGTGAATCCATGCAGTTCAAACCCATGTTGTTCAAGGGTCAACTGTAATACCCAAAATGTAACACAAAACACCAAAAATAAAATCAATATTATAGTCTGAGCAACTGTTGAAAAATTTTCCTCCATAATTTCTATATTCACCAAAGGCTGGTGATAAACAATAATGTGACCCAGACCAATAATGGTGACATAATAAAAAAGGAAATAAAGCCAATTATAATTTAGCATTACTGAAAAATAATTTTAATGCTCCTATTAAAACAAAATAACTACTAAAGAAAATGGCAAAATATAAGTTTACCCCTCATTTAACTAGATATTTACTCCACTTAAAGATATACACACATACACACATATATGTACTATGTTCACAAATAGCACTCTTTATAAAAAAGATTTCAGTATTTTATTAAAATTTTGGAAAGTAACTTCTATATATAATTTTTTTTCTATAATTTTTTTCAAGTTTTCTGAATTTTAGTTGCCTCTTCCTGATTTTAAAAGATTAAGTATTTAATTTTCAGTTTTTAGAACACACCACTAAAGGGAAAAAAACTCCAAAGAATATATATTACTTGAGATTACAAAAGAACAAGTAACTTAAAACACTTACGGTAACTACTTTCACTATCGCTGGCATTAGAAGTTACATGCTCTGAAATTGCAGGGTAATGAAAAAATAAAGAAAACACAGTGTCATGAGTTTTAAAAAGAGTAAATTATAAATATAAACATAAGGTGACATTACAAAATATTGATATCCACCACATACCTAATAAATGTTTTAAAAGCATTTTTGACTTTCTTAGAAAAGTTTAATTTTTTCAAATAAATAAATATGAATTAGCAAGGAAAAGAACTTAAGGACAATGCCCATTTTTGTATAACATAGTTTATGAACAAAAGGTCAGAGTGATTCTAAATTAGTTCAACTGTAGACATAAAACCCCCAAAGAGAAAATGGCACCAAATAATTTAGCTTATGAAACAGTAATGACTGACAAAGGAGACAAGTTATATTTGAGCAAATAGATGCCCATTTTAATGGAGATGTCTCAAAAAATAGATCTTGCTTTTAGTTCAGTTTTCTTGTTCCTGAAAAAAAAAAAATTAAAGTCCATGATCCTGAGATCATACATATGAAGCATTTTAGATTTCATAGATACAGATGCTCCAATAAAAGTCAAGTGGAAGGGAATTCTAGAAGGTGGGACTGTTTTCGAAAATAGATTAATATTTCTGTGAAACTCTGCTTTGATGAAATTGACAATGCCTGCTTAAAACAAAAAGATAAAAGCAAATACACTTTCATCAGTTGCACATTGCCAGGTCCCTCATGAAAGTGACCCCATTGTTCAGTAAACACCAGGTACTCTTCTTATGTAAATGTAATCTCAGATGTCCTTTCAATAAATATTTCCCTTGAATAAGAAAGTAATGTTATTTCTAAAAACTAAAACCCCAAGAAAAAATTTCAGGAGAAATTATCTGTTGTACCATACCACCCACAGAGTCTCCTAAAATCAAGTAGCACTATTGAAAACTTCAGAGAATGGTAGAACTTAAAATTTCAGATAAAGATGACAGTTCTTGAATTGTTATAGTAAAAAATAAGTATGTTATTCTAACCTGCAAAGATAAAACTTTCTTAATTGTGATTATGTATATTTTAAATAAAGCAGAAACATTAAAAAATAATTTATAACAAGAACATGTAAAACTGTGGTTTTTAAAAGTTTATACCTAAAAATTTCTTCCCATATTACCACATGAACTTGGAAACAATTATTCTCAATCATCATCATCATCATCTAATCTAATAAAAGAGTAATATTGAAATTGACTGTTTAGCTGGGATGCCTAAGCCACACCCACCAGCAATCAGAGCAACTGTATGCAAATTAACCCAGTCAAGATGGAGGCCGGCAGTCATAGAGCTGGAGTAAACAGGAGGCTTCTGTTGCACCAGGAGTAAACTGTCTGCCTAGGCCGGCTGGGCCTCTCTCTGCTCATGGCAACATAGTTGCAATTATAAAAGCCAAGGAGCTGAAGCAAACAGGAGGCTTCATTACTTGTCTAGGCCTTGGCTTAAAGCAACAGTTTCAATTATAGAAGATAAACCCCAGAAACCTGCTTCCAGCCAGCCTTGCTGGGACATTGGGTCAATGGGGGCTGTGAGCAGCCTGAAAATGGTCCTCAGCCCCGCACCCAGGCTGCCCAGGCACCCCAGTAGGGACCCAAAACCTGAAGGGACTGTGGGCAGCCTGAAAATGCCCCTCAGCCCGTCACTCAGGCTGGCCAGGTATCCCAGTAGGGATCCAAAACCTGAAGGGACTGTGGACAGCCTGAAAACAGCCCTCAGACCCTCACCCAGGCTGGCCACATCCCAACGATGTGAGGGTCCACACTGGGGAACTTGGCCAGCCTGCAAACAGGCATCAGCCCCTTACCCTGGCTGGCCAGAAACGCTAGCAGGTGGACATCCCCTGAGGGGTCCCAGACTGTGAGAGGGCACAGGCTGGGCTGAGGGACACCCCAAGTGCAAAAATTTTTGTGCACTGGGCCCGTAGTATATAATAAAAGGCTAATATGCAAATTGACTGAATAGCGGAATGACCGGTCGCTATGATGTGCACTGACAACCAGGGGGCAGATGATCAATGCAGGAGCTCAGCCAGAAGCGGGGCTCACAGCTGGTAAGCACAGTGGTGGGAGCCTCTCCCACCACCCGAGGGCTCCCGGACTGTGAGAGGGTGCAGGCCAGGCTGAAGGACCCCTCCTCCCCAAGTGCATGATTTTTGTGCACTGGGTCTCTAGTTCTTATATAATATTTTATTGGACTGACCAGTCATGATTTACTTTACTACTTATTACTGAGACATTTTAGTTTGCTTTAAACTGTTTTCCACAAACATTAATAATTATTATAAATGCCTCCATTTATATAGCCTTTTATCTTTTCTCCTATTTCCTTAACATTCTTTCCCAGAAGTAGGAATGCAAAAACAGGAAGTTCTCAAATTTATATTAGGATTGATATTACACTCTGCAATCTCTAATATGTAAAGAAACATTAGTTACTGCAATGGAATAAAAGAAGGGGGAGAGTAAGTGGGAGTATAGAAGAAATAAAACTAACAATGAGTTGATAATAATAGAAACCAGGTGAAAAAGAATACTCTGGGTTTATTCTACTATTGAATATGTCTGACATTTTAAAATAATAAAAAGTTAAAGTTACTACAATCTTCTTTCTATCTTTTCTGGAGATTTCTCCTATTCAACTTGAGTTAGTTTTCTAAGATTACCAATATCTTGTTACTCAAAGTATGGCCCATGGAAAAGCATAATCATCATTGCTTGAAGTTTATTAAAAAGGTAAAATGCTTTTTTTCCTGATAATTAAAACTAATCTTTTTCAAGGGACTTCATCAAAGATGTTCAAATATCCAATACACATATATAAATTTTTACTTAACAGGGAAATACAAATTAAACCACAATGAATACCTTTACCATCCACCAGAATGGCTAAAATGAAAAACAAAAACAAAACAGGCCAAGCATGGAGAAGGCTATGCAGCAACTGAAACTCATATACTAGGGGTGGGTATACTGGTTCAGCCACTTTGAAAAGCTACTAAAGCTTGTGCCTACTAAAAGCAGTGCCTACTAAAGCTGAACATACATATTGCTATGACCTAGCAATTTCTTTCCTAGTTATTTCCCCAATAGAAAAACACATATATATGCTCACTAAGAGACATGTACAAAGCAACAATATTCAAAATAGCCCTAAATATGTTTACTTAGAAGTCTGAGACTATAGTTATATATTTCACTTTTTTCACTTATATTGTGAAAATTTTTCCATGTCAGTTTTGTGTTTTTTTTTTTTTTTAATTCACTCTTGATTGTTGAAAGTACTACATGTCCCCTATTTCCCCTCATTGACCCCTTCTATCCCCCTCCCCCTCCCCCTTGAAGGCCTTCACCACCCTATTGTCTGTGTTCATGGGTTATACATATATGCATACAAGTTCTTTGGTTGATCTCTTCCCATCCATCCACTTTCCTCCACTTTCCCTCTGTGATTTGACAGTTGGTTCCATGCTTCTGTGTCTCTGGATCTATTTTTCTCATCAGTTTATTTCTCATCAGTTCATTAGACTCCACATATGAGTGAGATCATACGATACTTGTCTTTCTCTGACAGGCTTATTTCACTTAGCATAATACTCTCCAGGTCCTTCCATGTTGTCTCAAAGGGTAAAAGATCCTTCTTTTTTTACTGCTGCATAGTATTCCATGGTGTAAATGTACCACAATTTTTTTATTCACTCATCTACTGATGAGCACTTGAGCTGTTTCCAGATCTTAGAAATTCATGTCATTATGTCTTAATATGATTTCAATGGCTATATACTATCATAAAGTATGGATAACTTCATTAACCACTCAATTGTAAGACATTCTAGGATGATTTCAATTTTTGATTGCCATAATTTCTAAATAATACTAAGCACCCTGACATATAAACCTTTATCTCCATTCTGATTATATTCTTAGAATAAATTCCTTGAAGGGGAATTATTACTAGATCAAAAGATACGCTTTTCCAGAAAGGTTGTACCAATTTACAATCCAGTAATAATATGTTAAAAGTAGTCATTCTATAGAATCTTCAACATCACTGAGTTGTTCTTTAAAAGTTTACCAAGGTAATCAGTAAAATGTCATTTTGTTTATTACTTATTAAAAACACTAAACATTTTTATATGCTCATTTCATTTGTTTATCTTTTGAGCACTCTTCTCATATCTTCTGTCCAATTTTCTAATGGAGTGTTAGTCTGTTTCCTTTCATGTTAGAAATGTATACTGTAAGGATATTATCCCTTTGACATACATGGCATAAATATATTCTTCAAGTTTTTATTTTTTTATGGTATTTGATGAACATAATAATTTCAAACCTCTTTAACCAAGTCTCACCTTTCTATCAAATATTTCTTCCTAAGAATGCATCATGTGTTTTCTCTTTGTGCTCTTAAACTACACATCACCAACCTCAAGTAATTCTAGTACTATTATACTTATTCCAAGCACAAATAAAAATAAGTCTGGTTTTGACATCTAAGAACTCTGCACAAATTTGCTTATTAATAAGTCTTTAAAACGAGAAGAAAAGAGATACAATGGAAAACTTGTGTGTCTAACAGTGGAAGTTTTTGAGGTGTTCCACAAAATAAAAAGCTATAAAAATTGAGCTGCATGCAAGAGATAGGCACAAACCTTCTCTGAAATGGCATGTCATAACTCCACTTTTGAGTACCTTTTATAGTCACTCCTGAACTATATTTCTTTTGGTCACTGTTAAAGGAAATCTTACCTAGTTTCTTCCTCCTGAACTTTTTCAAAATTGCCTTCTTAAAGCATAAAATCTGCACAAGTTTCTATTTCTAGCTCTCTACAAGCTATGATGACTTAGCTGCATTCTCTCAGATTTCCATTATTCTCTAATTCTGTTAGTCAAAATTAGGTTTTGAAAGACAGTTTCTCTCATTTCATACTCTACTGCCAACAGGGCAAATCAATAATTTATTTGATTCTCTTCTTCATAGAATCACTAAATTTATGTGTATGAAAAGTATTCTAGGGTATCAACTTTTGTTTCTCTCACCACTCTTAAATATCCTCAAATTTTCCAGAGGTTGTGTGAAGTTACATGCAAATGTACATTTTCCTTGATGTTCAGTGTTATTTCACACCTCTTCAACAGGATTGTTTCTCTGGAATAATTTATCCTTTTATTCTTAGTCCCTTTGTGAGTCCTGTTCCAACAAGACTTGATGAATACCTAATATGAGGTCACATTTATTTTCTTATATTAAAATTCCACAGGATTTTTCTTAGTTTATTCCCTGTGTTATGACCTTTTGATAACTGAGGCCAAAATGTCCTTGATACAGCCCTGGCTGGGTTGGCTCGGTGGATAGAGCATCGGCCTGCGGACTGAAGGGTCCCAGGTTTGATTCTGGTCAAGGACATGTACCTTGGTTGCGGGCAATCCCCAGTAGGGAGTGTGCGGGAGGCAGCTGATCGATGTTTCTCTCTCTCAATGTTTCTAATTCTCTATCCTTCTCCCTTCCTCTATGTACAAAATCAATAAAATACTTAAAAAAAGTCCTTAATACATCCCTTTTCCCAGCATTTTCTACTGCATAATAATAGGCAACTTGCCAACAGCTAGTTACCTGTTTTATGTTATAACCTCCATCATATCCAGAATTAGAATCTTACTCATATGTTTCTATTTCCTTCAACATTTTCCAAATAAAATCTTGATCTGTACATTAAATTACTGGGTAAATATTTTCTTTCAATTTCTGGGAGATGAAGCACAGAAACCTACCATTCAAAGGATCTTAAGTCATTGTCCAGAAAAATTTAAATTCTTTTCTAAATGACATTTCTGGTATTCAGTTACCATTTTTTTATTTGTTGCTCTTCCCAAGTACCAATCCTCAATTAAAATGAAAGATAAAATTATGATTTGGTCAAGATATAATTATCATCCACCATAACAATATCAACTGGGAACTAAATCTTCCTTAAATTTCTTTTTAAATGAGTTTTCCTTAGGTCTCCAATGACACAACAGATAATAAAAATAAAAATCTGTGGGTACATATGCTGATTCATATAATCTCTAAAACACGTTATCATTCTCAAAATAAATTCTGTACTATTAAAAATCTGTGGAGCCCAGGGCACATATCTAAAAGGTTACTTCTATGAGTCACGGTCACCTAAAATAACTTAGTAATATTTGATAAAATTTCACATTTAATCAATTTGAAAACACCCACATTTAAAATTGATTGCTTGAGTGACTTCTTCTTTAATTTATTTCAACATTTATTGAATGACTCCTGTATACCACACTCTGTACCAAGTTTTATATGAAGACTAAGTTCTAGCTAGAAAACTAAATAAGAAAAACAAACAGCAGAGACAACATCATGGTTAAATGAAAAAACAAAACAAAAAATAAAACACCAAAAAATAATATTTCTTATAATCCTTTTCATAAATTACAACCTCCTTAAAAAGATATGTAAATTTCCCTCTACAAACACTTCTATTTAAACTTGAGGTCCACAATTCTTCTCTAACATTTATCTATTGTGTTTTATAGTTTCACATTATAGCAATGTTTTTCTAAAATCAAAGTGATTTAAAATTTTTTTTAAAAGGGTGATATAAAACTGTAAGGAAGATTATTTTCTATATTCTAATAATGAGGGCAGGTAGTACTATTTTTAAAAACGTTAAAAAGTTTTTATATTAAAAAAATGTAAAATATTGAGCAGAGTTTTTCAAATGACTGAAAAATGGAGCATTAGAAAAACAAAAGATGTGTAGTATAGAAATAAAAATCCCAAGCATTTTATTAACATGAGAGCCTAAAAGCAATCTAAATCATACACCTCCTCATGCCAGAAAGGCACTACCATGATTCTCAAAATGTATCTGAAAAAGGTAGGTCTGTAGATGGAGGTTAAAAAATAACTTGGGAGTATTTTGATCACTTACTCAGGCCTTTTGATCCCATGTCGTCAGGGATCTCCTGTAGAGAGTAGTTCCCAGAGAGCAAGCAATAAAAAGATAATCAAAGAAAATAGTTGTCAGTAATGCATAAAATTGGTGCTACAATAAGAGACAGTTCCAAGACCATTACAGGTGCATATCTTACAGAGCATTTTTGTAAATTTCTGAAAGCTTGAAATAAGCTAGCAGTTAAATGTAATCTCCTAAAAGAATGAAAGTTCTATCTTAGAGTAGCGAAGTTGAGGCTATTACTTGCTATTTTAAAAGTAAAATCCAGACTGTCTACATATGAAGAAGTAATAGGAAAAAATGGAATGATTTCAGAAGATCTATTTATCAAAGACTGGCAATACCATACTTAGAAATCACTAAGTTGCTTCCCAGGTATCCATGTTTTTCCTCTAAAACATTCTTTGAGAGTATATTATTTATTGTAAGAATCCTTTTATCAAATAATACTATCTTAAATGTACAGCTTAAAAATACTGTTTACTTTAAGAATTCCTAACATACCAGAAAAGTTAATATTAGTGTACAAATTAATTTATGCCTGTTAAATTGCCCCTGGTTAAGACAATTAGTAACCTGTTGCAGCTCTTGAAACTGTCTCCATGGTAACAACCAACTGCAGGGCAGTAGGTCCCTCTACATTTATTTTCAGTTGACCACTGGATCCACATACTTACGGTCAGCATCACTTGTTTCCTGCTCACTCTGGTCCTTGTTCTTGTAGAAGGGGAATTTTCGGGAAAAGAGGTTCTTTTTACGCTTGTCATTGAATGACTGCTGAAGAAGAGAAGGAGGGGCAAAACAAAGGGATGTCTACTGTCTGTGTGTCCAAAGGCCCAGCCAGTCTAGCAGCTCTGTGGAAGCTGACTCTTGTGACCACAGTGTGCAGTTTATATATGAATTTTACTTAATTCACATATAAAGTGAATTTCTAATTTTGTATTCACTCTTCTAATTCTAATGTTTTATAACAGAAAATATTGAAAAATTTAAAGAGTATAATTCAGTAATAGCTAAAAACAAAGGATATATGCTACTTGATAAAATTCAAAAGAGTAAATCAGGTTAGGTACTACTATGGTACAGATCAGGCTAACATCTATTCGTATCAATAAATATTTTTCTAGATTGCCAGGAGCTAGGTGTTCTATAGCAAGTTATTTTAGATGATTCCTAGCTCTTCAAGTATTTTTTATGCATTAGGTAATAACCTTCATTTTCTTTTTGCTTAAGCACATTTCCCCTCCCCTTCCTTTCATCCTTTTTTTTTGGGTGTGGCTCCAACAAATTAACAAAAACCTCTATTTGAAAAGAAAACCAGAAAAATTGAGAAAGTTGCCAGTGTTGAATATTTAAAAAATAGATCTATCTATCTATCTATCTATCTATCTATCTATCTATCTATCTATCCATCCATCCATCCTTGAAGAGAAAAAAGATAACCAAATGCTTTTGGCATGAGTCAGAAAATAGGAAGAACACTAAGAGAGTTCTATCAAAGCCAAAGAGTTCAGCAAAAGACTTATCAATACTATCTAACCAAGGAAGACGAGTTAGGATTGTTTTGGCCAACATGAGTGCTATCATAACTGATTCCTTTGTCTTTAACCTTTATATACATATCTATTTTTAAAAGTATATATAAATAATATAGAACCAGATTCAATTCACCGGCACCATCAGTCCTGAATAGAGAATAAAAAGTTTGGTGCCAGTAAGAGCCAAATAGACAATTGAGGTTTGAATAGTTTATACACAATTGCTATAAGGAAGATGAACAACGGCGTTGATGTTCCTTATTGTATAGATATTGAAAACAATTTTTTCCATTCTTGAATGTTCTATTTGTGCATTCACAGATTTAAAAAAAATATATTTTTATTGATTTCAGAGAGGAAGGGAGAGGGGGAGAGAGAACATCAATGATGATAAAGAATCATTAATTGGTTGCTTCCTGCACACCCTCTACTGGGGGATTGAGCCAGCAATCCTGGCATGTGCCCTGACCAGGAATCGAACCAGGACTTCCTGTCCTGGTTCATATGTCAAAGCTCAATCAGTGAGCTACACCAGCTGGGCTATGCATTCATATATTTAAAAAAACATGCAGCACAAGGAAAGATGAGCCTATTAAAGAGGAATTATTTTGTAATTTCTGTCATAGGCACACATGTCTGGAAGGAAATGACCTTACATACAATTGACACTCAGAATTATTATTATACTTTTTGAGGTAGGATCAATATTAAGAATAAAAATTTTGTTCTGATTTTTCCTGAGTTTATCCACATTAAAAGATGATATCATTATTTTGAAGTGTATTGACACCGGCCAGTATGTTTTCAGCATGTTCATATTTTTAAGCATAAAAAGCCAGGTGATTATGGGTCTGAAATAGATTAAAGTGACTTTTAGCTCAAATTCTATTACTTCAAAGACTTCATTTTAATAAGAATCTTCACAAAAAACAAGGTTAAACTTTCATTTTTACCTTTTCGTATCAGTAATTCAGGATTAATAAGTTCATAGTTCACAGTCAAGCAGACTGTCTTGATTTCAATCTTAAAATTTGAAGGCTCTAATACCTCTCAGTGGACGTTGAAAATTAAGTTGAGTAAAAAATAATTGAAGAATTCTGGGCTTACAATTATTTTATAAACTGTCAAGTAGCATTATTTGAATAAAAATTTTTGAATCGAAATTTTAGAAAAGAGAACGAGAGGAAAACAAGTTTTCAATAGAGAAAGATTTATGGTAATTTAATTTCAGGGAAGGACTAAATCTTTTTGCTCACAACAATCATTGCTTTTGAATTTAGTAATAATTTTTATATCTGATAAAACTAATTTTTATATCTGATAAAACTAATCCTCCTACTGCATCTATAGTGGTCAGAGTCAGTTTCACAGCAAACAACCAAAAGAAACATGAAGTTTAAAATGTTTTGATTTTTGATATCTTTGCCGTTAGCCAGAATGAGATATCATAAAGACATCATAATATGGGACAGAAAGAAATGCATGTTAGTTAGAAATGGATTAATTGTATTGCATTTAACATCTTCCAGGTGAAAATTTTATTAAAGTAAAAACAGCACAAGCAAACAACAGAAAAATGTGAAGGGAAAACACAAAGCTAGAGAAACCATACTATTTCCAGTTTCTCTATATTTCCCATACAAAATACTGTTTAATTACTTATTATTATTAATGCTACACTGCAAGAGATACCGAGTGTAATAAATATTAGAACTGAAAAATATCAAATTCATGATACATATATTAAATATCTGAATATATTATCTCCATATGTAGAATTTAAAAATAGTTCAGCTAATGTTAAAAATATTAATGAGAAACTGAAATGTTGTAAGTCTGAAGTGGAAATAAAAGTCCATAAACTATGTAAGGAAAGAAAAAGAAGAACTTAGAATGAGAAATGGTGTTACAGAAAGAAATGCAGTTCTGTATCAATGGCAAGCGTATTTTTACCCCACTCAGTATCATGCATACTTTTGGTGCTGTGTTAGAACACAGTGACTGTGCATAAAGTTGGTTACAGTCACAAAACAAGACTAAGATTTAAATATGTCGTTAATTCAGTTAACTTCTTACAGTATAAAAGAAAAGTTACAACATGCAACCTCTTTTTAAATACATTGACAGTGTATTTTACTGAATTATCTAAAAAAACATATATAAACACAAAAAACACTGTATAGATTTCAAATCCTGAGCATTTACTTGAAATGTTTTTCCTCCAAAAAACTCTATTTTAAATATTGCCTCAGGTCACACTATATAATTTTGTATTTTCTGAAAACTACAAGTTAATTTTAATGGAATTTACCATTCCTAAAATAATTGAATACATTATGCAACTTACTCAGATTTAATTTCGTTAGTCAAGGATCATATTTCTTTTAAATTTTAAAGCTTTGAGTTTGAGTGCTTAGTTATATCAGAGATGTACAGATAATAGGGTTAATTTATTTGCTGAATTTTACATTCCTTTGAAATATGATCACAAGATGTATAAAACTTTAGCCTTAGATTAAAAAACCCTACAAAACAGAAAACATTGCTACAAATAGTATTTTCAATACACTTTGAAATTCAGCTCTTTCATCAGCCTTTTTGCTAAAATATTCTATTGCAGTAATTATAAACATAGTACTGGACAAAGCCTGTAAGATTTTTTTCATCTATTGACAGCCATTTTAAGCAACACTTAAACAAAAACAAAAACATGTCCAAAATATGTAGAAAAGAATTTTGATATATTTTTTGACTATCTACAAACTCTTCCTCTTGACTGTCTCTTAATTTTTTCAAACTAAAAATTCATATTGACTCAAACATCTAAACATGGGTTTTCCTAATAAATATTAGGTATAGAGAGGAGAACAAGAAAATTTCCTTGAATTTACTCAAAATCCTCCAAAAAACAGACATTATTATTTCATTAATTTTTTGGAGGCCTATTTTTTCAGGTTTATTAACTATCATGATTAATTTTGGTAATACAAGTTTATAAGTGAACATGTGAATGAAGACTAAATTAATTTCACTTATAAAAATAACCTTGACCAAAAGTATGTTGCAAAGAAAAAATCAAATCACAATTTTAATTTGAAAAGGTCTGTGAAATGGGTGCTTTAATTTAATAAATTACTTAAATATCTACTATTTTAAAGCAACAAGGCCAAAGTTATTGACAGTAATTTTCCTGGCAAAATCCTCACTTTAATAATGTAGCTCAAACAAGAATGATAAAAAGGTCTACTATCCTCAATTATTAATTTCTAGAAATAAGAGATTGCATATACTCACCCCTTTGTCTCCTCTTGTTTTAGAATTGAATTTCACTGTTTTTAACCGGGCTCGTTCTTTCTTCTCAACCCTGTCGAAGTAGCCAATATTATTTTTTAGGTAGACCAAATACATCTAAGATTCTAACTATAATTCATCAGAACTGATACCTCAATACAGGGCATCTTTATATTCTAAAACCTTAGGAAGCCATTTAGGTTTACATCCCCAAATTAATTAGAATTTCTAAAAAATAAAATACAAGACGTATTTTATTATTTAAAAAATATTTGTGAAGTATCAAAATATAGTATATATATATGCACTCAATTCCATTAATTATACTGAAATTATTATAAGACAAGACTTTAAAGTTTAGCAATTTTCCAGGTTTCATCTTTTTTCCTTTTTGTTTAAACATTAGGTTAGCATGGAACATATGCTAAAAATTAAAGCATGCGAAGAGGAGGG
Organism: Murina feae; assembly: GCA_004026665.1. Classification (NCBI taxonomy): domain Eukaryota; kingdom Metazoa; phylum Chordata; class Mammalia; order Chiroptera; family Vespertilionidae; genus Murina; species Murina feae. Next base: position 7,632 of record PVJC01022455.1, on the reverse strand, counting down.
GAATGAGGTGAACTGGACAAAATTAACCAAAGAACATATATCCACAGCCCATGGACACAGACTATAATGTGATGAAGACCTGAGTAGAGGAAGGGCAAAAGGGAGGAAAATGGGGGACATCTGTAATAGTGTCAACAATAAAAAATATTAAGCATGAAAGAGAGAAAGCAATGGGGCAAAATATCAATAATTAATGAAAGGAGGTGAAGGATATATGGGTGTTCCTTGTACTATTCTTGCATTTCTCTTGTGCTTATTTCTCTGTAGCTCTGAAATTTTTAAAAATAAGGTGAGAAATAGAAAAACTAAGTTTAACTCCAATGACATTTTTGTGTAATTACATAAATTAACCAAGTATAGTGTATAAAACAGTTTTGAAGTATCTCTGGAAGGATATACAAGAACTAGTAACCTTAGCCATTCCTATGAAAGTGAAATGGCCGCCTGGGGTTAAGAGAGAGTTGGTACAGGTTTTAGATCTTTTGAATTTTGAACCTTTTTAAAGTGTTACCTATTCAAAAGAAGCAAGCAAACAAAAATATAACAAATGTTTTAAGTAGATTATAATACCCACATGCATTTTGCAAAATTTCATGTAAATTAACCTTTTATAAATCCTTGATATCAACATAGCAATTATATTTGTAAATAGCAGAATAACCTACCAAAAACAGTCCATGAATGAATGCATTTTCTATATTTTTCTATATTACTCAATATAGTTTTTACTGTGGGATAGTAAAAGAACCTTAGTAGTCACAGATTTTTAAAAAATGCTCATCCGAGGATGTTTTTATTAATTTTTAGAGAGAGAGGAGGAGGAGGAGAGAGAAAAATCGATTGGTTGCCTTGTACCAATGCTCCAATCAACTGAACACCTGGCCAGGGCAGCAGTAATAGATTTAAAACTTATGTTTTTACTATTCCAGAGCAATCCTGAAGATTCATGACATGAATAATAAATTTATAATTTTCCCTAGACACTTAATGAGGTGCAAACTAACATTTAATGAGTGAACATTTACAACTTAAAATGGCTTTGCCTTCTAATTATTATCTTATTCACTCAATAGTTGAGTGACTTAAATTTTGTTTATTTGCAAATACTGTTCCTGAAAGAAAGCTATTTGTAGAGATCTCAAGATATGTCTTACGTTGCTTTTGGCTTTAAAAATATAAACCTTATAGATTTTTTTTATACTAAAAGAAAAAAAATCTCTTTCCACCGGTCAGCTGTGTTACTAACTTCTTTCAGTAAAACCTTATGAGATATGAAGAGCCAAGGAATAAAACAATTTTTCTGAACTTAATATATAAGATGTGAGGTTTCTTATTGACATAATAAAGCAAAGAGTAAGCATTTCTGAATTTAAAGGAGACTATATTATATTTCACATAAAAAAAATTATGCTCAGGGCTACACTGCTAAAAGAGGAGTTGCCACCAAATATAAGATCTAACTAAATAGTTGGATCTTGCTAACTATATAGCCAACAACAGTCATGAATCCTGAAACTATAACTACATATCTCTGTAATACTATATAATAAAAGCATAATATGCAAATTGACCATCCCTTTGGGACACCTAAGCCACACCCAACAGCCAATCAGAGTGACTATATGCAAATTAACCCAGCCAACATGGAGGCCGGCACTCAGGGAGCTGAGTAAACAGGCAGTTTCTGTTGCAGCAGGAGAGAAACTGTTTGCGGGCTGCCTGGGCTTCTCTCCGCTCCAGGGAACAACATATTTGCAATGTTGTTTCAATCCTAGGAGCTGAAGCAAACAGCAGGCCAGGCCTGACTTCTAAGGGAAACATTGTTTCATTATAGAAGCCAGAGCTGAAGCAGAGAGGAGGTTTCGTTACCTGCCTAGGCCCCAGCTTAAAGGAACAGAGTATCAATTATAGAAGATAAACAAACCCCAGAAACCCGCTTCCAGCCACCCTGCTGGGACATTGGGTCAATGGGAGCTGTGGGCAGCCTGAAAGTCTGAAAACACCCCTCAGCCCGTCACCCAGGCTGGCCACACCCCAATGGGGTGAGGGATGCCACTGCGGGGCTTGGCCAGCCTGCAGACAGCCATCAGCCCCTCACCCAGGCTGGCCAGGTACCCCACTAGGGACCCAAAACCTGAAGAGACTGTGGGCGGCCTGAAAGCTCCCCTCAGCCCATCACCCAGGCTGGCCACACCCCAATGGGGTGAGGGACACCACTGGGGCGCTTGGCCAGCCTACAGACAGCCATCAGCCCCTCACCCAGGTTGGCCAGGTACCCCAGTAGGGACCCAAACCTGAAGGGACTGTGGGCAGCCTGAAAACAGCCCTCAGACCATCACCCAGGCTTGCCACACCCCAATAGGGTGAGGATCCACACTGGGAGGCTTGGCCAGCCTGCAAACAGCCATCAGCCCCTCACCCAGGCTGACCAGGCACACTGGCAGGTGGACATCCCCAGAGGGGTCCCAGACTGAGAGAGGGCACAGGCTGGGCTGAGGGACACCCCTGAGTGCACAAATTTTTGTGCACCGGGCCTCTAGTCTATAATAAACATTAATGTCGCATCATTAATTTTTACTGGCTATCTTAAAACTTAAAAAAGAACTTTTAGGTAAAGATTTGGATGAATTGGATCCCATAAATAACTACTTTAGGGGAATTATGAACTGCTATTTAATACCTTTCCTACAAAAGTAGAGGCATTTCATAGATCTTAGAGGGAGTTGTCTAAGCTGGAATCATTCTTTCAAAGACAATAAGCACTTAACCATTTTTGCCATTAGCTGGTAAGTATCCACCAAAGAAATATTATCATAAATGGTTAAATGCAAAGAGGAAAGGCATGATTGCATAAATACTTCTAAATTAAGCAAGAAGAGATATGAAACATATCACATAATATTTCTAAACATTTTGCATTTATTTACAAGGATTTCATTTTTTTTACGTCTAAAACAATCAGAAGCCCTGAAAATTTAGGTTTTAACAGCACCTCAATGGGAAAACTATAGAGGTTTTTAATTCTCTTTCCTTCCACTGGCATAGAAACACGGCATAGTGTCTTAAAAAAATATTTTGATTTTTAGCAACTAGGAGCTTTAGAAAAATATCTGTTTGGGGGCATCGTATTCTCTAGTGATGTTATTGGTTACAATATAGGTTAATAAAATGGTTGTAAAACATAATATGGAAAACCAAGCATAAAATCATCACCTCAAAAAAATAAATTTAAAAGAACAGCATTTATTTGTTTATGTTGCCCAATTTGCAAGTGATAAGACTGTAATGGACTTATATTTACCTGCGTTTACTGGGAATCACCCCAACTTCGTCACTCTCACCATCTGGTGTAACCTGCCTGGCTTGCCACCATTCATCATCAGAAGCATTAATAACGTGGAGGATATCTCCAAATTTGAAGTTCAATCCTTGACTGGGAAGGCCACTGTCTTTTGTTTTGTCATAATCAAAAAGGGCTCTAGAGTAAGAAGAAAAAGTTCACAATTACTTGTTATAATGATGTTATTAATAGTAAATAAACATAGGATTCTGAAAATGTTTATAATTTGTGTAATAATTAAATAATATCACAGGCAAAATAATGCCAACCCCAATTTTGTACTATATATAAGATAATGAGGCAAAAAAAAAAGCAAAATTAACTTGTTATGGCAATAATTTGTTATTGGGTATAACTCTCTTTTTTCTTTCAGTGTTGTATAGAAATTTAAAAAATACCTTTAGTACAATCCAATGGCAACTTATGGTGAATTCTAAAATGAAGACAAATCTAGAGAGTTGTTTCAAATTAATAAACAAAAGTAAATATTAAGAGATACTCCTCCCTTTATTTTGACTGGACATACTTGGGAAAACAAATTCTCTGATAGATTTGACTCATTAATTGTGAACTATAAGACCAGATCAACAGATTAATTATTCCTTTCATTTGTTCATAAAACTAGAGTTGATTTCAGAATCAGTAATACTTTTGAAAAAATAACTACATATGGTTAATAGCTACCAAATATTTTGGAAAAATAATGTATTAATTTAATATAGTAACTGGAAATGTTAAGAGTATTTTTTGTTTCATAAAAAGAAAATACTGTGTCTTATGACTTAATTAATGTACAATAATTAAAATAATGAAATTCTTATAAAAGGATCCCAGCAATTACATTTATAATACAATTTATTCGTTCTTTTGCTCTAATTTGACAACTTAAAATTAGGACACAAATCATATTTCATTTCATACAACCCAACTTTTACGAACCTATTTCTTCAAGTAAAAGTGAAGAGGGTGGAATTATTTGATAACTAAATGTATTAACTAGTTAATGGTTTTCAAATGTGTTCTTTCACGTGTTTTCAGGGAAGTAGGTGTGAGGGAAGTAGGTGGGAACCAGAAGTGGGAAGGCTTAAACGCATATTAAAGCATTTATAATATATTTCTGAAGAAAAGAATTCTCTAGTTGAAAAAATAAAGATTACAAATGATATAAATGCTAAGTCTTTATTCCAACCAATAAATTCTTAACTCTTAGGAACTATCTTTTTACTAAAAAAAATAGCTGACCTCAAATAATACAAAAGTTAGACACCGTCACTCAGTTATTAAATACTTATTTAAAAAGGTAATGGAGTAGATACGGCAAAGATAAAGATGACAAAGATGATGAGGATATAAACAAACATAATATAAAACAGAAAATAAAGTACATAAGAAAAGAAAATAAAGTACATTAAGAGATAGAACAAATGCCAGAAGACATTCAGAAAACGGAAAATACTACATTGAAACATTTTTATTATCATAAATTAATCTTTTTTATTTATTTTTTAAATAAAAAATATATATTTTATTGATTTTTTTATGGAGAGGAAGGGAGAGAGATAGAGAGTTAGAAACATCAATGAGAGAGAAACATCGAACAGCTGCCTCCTGCACACCTCCTACTGGGGATGTGCCCACAACCAAGGTACATGCCCTTGACCAGAATCGAACCTGGGACCCTTCAGTCTGCAGGCTGACGCTCTATCCACTGAGCCAAACCGGCTAGTGCATAAATTAATCTTTCGAATTACGAAAGTAATATAACAATATTATTAATGAGCAATGGAGAAAAGAAATCACCCCCAACCTCTATTCCCTAATTTGTACTCAAGCTTTGTCTTTTAATATATTTGATTCATAAAACAGAGCCCATGGAATATCTATGTGAGTTATTGATCATCGGAGTATAATAAACATTTGTTAATCTACTATCCAACAAAAGACTATAAATAAAACCATTATCAGGAACTCATGTTCACCAATGTATATTTTCCTCTAATCCTGATTCCCACAGATTAAGAGTATTTTGAATATAGTGTTTATCAGTTCCTCAACCCTCACCTTTTTTAAAATTTGGTTTTATCACATATATGTAAATGACTATGTAATCATGTATGGTTTTACTTGTTCCAGAGCTTCACAAATGGTACATTGTATGTAGCCTTTTGTACTTGGAATTTTTACTTAAAATGTTTTAATTGATTTTTAGAGAAAGGGAGAGAGATAGTGAAACATTGATGAGAGAGAAACATTGATAAGCTGCCTTCTGCACGCCTCCTACTGGGGATTGAGCCTGCAACCTGGGCATGAGCTCAACCAGGAATTGAACCAGTGACCTCCTGGTTCATGGCATGATGCGTAACCACTGAGCCACCACCAGGCTATTTTTCACTTTTGAAACTAAAGATATTACTAAAAATAACCATAAGATTTCTGGCTGACTACGGCAGACAGGCTATATATGTCTATTTCCTCACTGAAGTGACCAAAAAACAAACAAACAAAAAAATAGACAAATACAAAAGAGAAACAACAATAGGAGAAAAGAGTGTTTAACACCTTTTGGGATGATGGTAACTTAACCTAGCAAAGTGAAGGAAACTCCAAATGGATATTGAAATAAGCGTTATTCCATAAGATGCTAGAAATGCTTATGAATTAGAGGTGTACAGCTCTAGGTTGGCAGAGGTAAGTTACAATAATTAAAACAGAAGAACTGTTGAAAACACTGTATATAGCACTTAGACATTCCGGGTCCCTTTTCCTGTTCTCAAACCCATAGAAGGCAAGATGTTTAGTTTCCAGAGAAATTCAATTTCAAAAGCTCTGTACTTTAGAATGTGGTAGGAAGGTGGAAGACATTGGGTAGAAAACAGGGTTAATAAGAAATCTGCACACTGAAAACTAAAATCTAGCAACCTGTTTTATACTCCAGGCAAGAGATTAAACATTCTTCTCTAGAGATATTTAATGACCCCAAAAGAAAGAATGACATGGAGATGAAGAGGGCAAAGAAAAACACAATAATCTTCCAGTTAAATCCACTAGCTTCATTCTCCATTCACAAGAATAGAAAACAAGGATCACTAAACAGTCAAAGATAGCCTCACATATTAAAAAAACCCAAGGAAAAAAAATCCCCTAAGAAAACAAGAAAACTAGAAAAAAGGAATAGAATAGAAAACCGAGAATTCAAGAAGCAGAAGAAAACACCCCTAATTCTCTATCAAGGAGAAGTCAAAATAAAGACATTTTCAGACATGTTAAGATTCAAAAAGTACCTCCCACACCTGTCAGAAATTTACTTGAGGATGTACTCTGGCAAAATAGGTAAAAGTAAATTGAGAAAGAAGAAAATGTGGAATGTAGGAAACATAATGACACAGTACAGAGGCAAAGGGAATAGGATAATGGCAAAGGCAAGTCCTTGGTGAGAGCTATACAGCAAGTCTATGGAACAAATAGTCCAGGTTGGAACAGAAAGATGGAAAAACTGAACTGATAAGACCGTATGTGGGACCATATGTTTCATCACGTAACAAACTCTAAAGAGATTAGTAAAGACAAAGGAAGACACTTAATAGTAAGTATAGGAAAAATTAGGCAAATGAAAGTGAGACAACTATTAAATCCAGGAAATATGAAGGATTGCAGAAGAAAAGAAGTGTGGTCATAATATACTGCTTGACTATGAAATGACAGGTATTACATAGTCACAAGACTCTAAATGTTATTAATTTTATTAGAAGTAATGGGATTATGTTTGAGTAATAGGGAAAGAGACAGAATGAGTGGTTTGGTATGAGAAAGTTGTCATCCACAAAGGCAGTAAGTATATACTGTCCAAAGTTGGTAAATTAGAAAATAGCATTATGCGCACCTTATTTAAAAACTAGAGATTCAGTGCACAAATTCGTACGTGGGTGGGGTCTGTCTAGCCCACCCCAATTGGGCCTGATCAGGTTCAGGGTGTGTGTGGGGGGAGGGGCCGTGGGTGATTGGCCAGTGGGTGCCACCCCTGATTGGGATGGGGGAGCTGACTGGGAGTCAGGCTGGCCGTGCAGAGGGGCTGTGGGCTGGCTGGCCCCACCCCCAAATAGGGTGGAGGGACTAATTGGGGGTCAGCAGCCAGGGGAGGGCCGTGTAAGGTTGGCCAGCCGGCTCTGTCCACAACTGCGTGTGTGTGGGGGGGCTGATCAGGGGCAGGGCCAGCTGCAGGGAGGGCTGCAGGCGGTAGCCACTGGCCTTGCCCTTGATCGGAGCCAACTGGGGGTGGAACTGGCTGGGGGAGG
>PVJC01022454.1:0-27303 GCA_004026665.1 Murina feae | reverse complement strand
GGGCCTAAGCCGCAGTCTGGCCTCCCTTTGTGGGAAGTGACCAGGCTAATCAGGGGAAGCCACCAGCCCCATCACCTCGCTGCTGCAGCCACTGCCAATCACCGCAGCCACCAAGGTGTTTTCATCAACATGGACACCAGTCCCTTCACCATGAAGAAATGACAACTTTCTTTAGGCATTTTTAAGATGTGTCTTTCATAGGATGTAACATTTCTTTCTTCCTTTTTTTTATCCTCACCTAAGGATATGTTTCCATTGATTTTTAGAGAATGTGGAAAAGAAGGGAAAAACAGAGAGAAACATCAAAGTGAGAGGAACATTTTGATTGGTTGCCTCCTGCATATGCCCTGACCTGGGCCCCAGCCAGGGAGGAGCCTACAACATAGGTACATGCCCTTGGTCAAAATTGAACCCAGACCCCACAGTCAGCAGGCTGAGGCATTATGCACTGAGCCAAACCAGCTAGGGCAGGATATGACATTTCTTAGCCCTCCAGCTTTTTTTTCTCTCCAGTGTGGTAGAAAAACCCTAGATCGCCTTTAGGGATTCCCATTACCCAAGTTACTAAGAATATTACCAGTGGCATACAGGGAGCTTAGCCAATGAGCGGTAAGAAAAGCTGTTTCCTCTGTAGTTCACTCCGATCACTGGCCCTACCCCTGCCCCTCTAATCCCAGCTCCACCCCTGCCCAGGCCTATAACCTCTCAGGCCTGGGCAGGGAACCCCCAGATCCCTGCGATCACTGGCTCTGCCCCTGCCCAGGGCTGCAGTCTCTACCTGAGGTTGCAGGCCTGGGCAGAAGACCCACAAGCCTCTCTGATCACTGGCTTCACAGAGCGCAGGCTTCTACTATCACCAGCTTTGCCCCTGCCCAGGCCCTGAGATAGCCGGCTCCGCCCCTGCCCCACTGCAGCCTCTGGCCAAGGCTGCAGGCCTGGGTAGGGGACCCCCAGGCCCCTCTGATTGCCAGCTCCACACTTGCCCCACTGAAGCCTGTGGCCAAGGCTACAGGTCCGGGCAGGGAACCCCCAGACCCCTGCTTTGCTGGTTCCTCTGGTGCCCAGACCTACGATCGCAGGCTCCACCTCTGCCCCTCCGATCGCCCAGGCCCCTGCAATCTCTGGCCTTGCCCCTGCCCAGGCCTGAGACCTGTGGTCCAGGCCTTATGCCTGGGTAGGGCATCCTCATACTCCTCTGATAACCGGCTCCACCCTTGCCCATGCCTGTGGCCTCTGGTGAAGCCCTCTGGCCTGGGCAGGGGACCCCCAGCCCCCTCTGATCACCTGTTCCGCCCCTCGGGGCCCCATCTCCCCAACCACATGGCTGGCTAACAGGCCTGACCACTTCAATGGCAGGAATGAGCTGGACTGGGAGCCGCCATCTTGTGGCCATGGGGGTGGCCATCTTGTGGCTATGGGGGAAGCCATCTTTGTGACAGAGCGACACCTAATTTGCATATTACTCTTTTATTAGATAGGATTATTAACTACATTCCTATGCATTTTTAAGTGTACAGTTCAATGGCATTAAGTACATTCACGCTGTTGTACAACCAACACCAGTGCAACCATCACCACTATCCTTCTCCAGAACTTTTCCCACATCTCATACTGAAACTCTGTATCCAATAAACACCAACACCCCATTCCTCATTTCCCCCAGCTGCTGGTAACCACTGTTCTCTTGTATGTCTCTATGAACTTGACTATTTCATGTCAGTGGAATTATATAATACTAGCGGCCCAGTGCAAAAAATTTGTGCACGGGGGAGAGGGGAGGGTTCTCTCAGCCCAGACTGCACCCTCTCCAATCGGGTACTCCCTGGGGGATGGGGCCTAAACCGGCAGTCAGACATCACTCTTGCAATCTGGGACTTCTAGCTCCTAACTGCTCACCTGCTTGCCTGCCTGATTGCCCCTAACGGCCTCTGTATGCTTGCTTGATTGCCCCTAACGGCCCTCCCCTGCAGGCCTGATCTTGCCCCCAACTGCACTCCCCTGCTGGCCAGGTTGCCCCCAACTGCCCTCCTCTGTCAGCCCGATCTCACCCCCAACTGCCCTCCCCTGCTGGCCTGATCTCAGCTCCCACCAGCCTGATTGCCTCTAACTGCCTCTGCCTCGGCCCCCACCACCATGGCTTTGTCTGGAAGGAAGTCAGACATCGGAAGATGGCAGGCAACCCAGTCTAATTAGCATATTACTCTTTATTACTATAGATTATTATTATAGATAGATTATATAGGATAGGATTGCTTAAATGGGGGCGGGGGGAACCTTTTTCAGCAGGAGGAGATGCTCTTGATAGACAAAAATACATAATCCCTATATCTGGACTGATAGCCAGCCATATGCACTATACTGCCAAACAGGTCATTAAAAATTGAACAGCTTTCTTACACCTTATACCAAACAGCTATTGCCCTTGAAACCCCTCTTAAGCCCCCACCTTAGGTTCTGCCTTCACAGTTCACCCAGATTAGGTTCTGATTGCTCAGCTTCTATGCCAGTCAGCATCAAAAGCTCCGGCTCCTAGGCAGCCATCTTGTGATTGTGTGATGGAGTGAGGGTTAATTTGCATATTATCTCTTTATTATATAGGATTTGACCTTGGTCAATTGATTTTTGACAAGGGTACCAAGAAAATGCAATAGGAGAAAAGATCATCTTTTCAACAAATGTTCTTGAAACAACTGGATATCCACACAAAAAGGAATGAAACTGGCTCACTACCTCATATTATATACAAAAAGTAAATCCAACTAGACCAAAGTCCTGAATGTGAGAGCAAAAACTATAAAACTCTTAAGAAAAAAACATGGGTATAAATCTTTATAGCCTTGTATTAGGCAACAGTTTCTCAGACAATGACACCTAAAGTACAATTAGGTGAAGGAAAAGAGATGAACTGAACTTCATAAAACCTTGTGTGCCACAGGACATGTCAAGAAAGTGAAAAAACAATGCACAGAATGAAATTTTTCACAAACTGTGCAGGTATAGTATCCCGAACATATACAGAACTTTTATGATCTTTATATATATAAGGCTAATAGGCTAAGTGTCTGACCATTCAACCATTCAACTGGTAGCTATGACGTGCACTGACCACCAAGGGGCAGAAACTCAGTGCATAGTCATGGAAACATGGAACAGACTGATGAATCTCAGAGGGAAGTGGGGACAGTGCAGGGCGGGAAGAGGTTAACCAAAGATCTTATATGCATACTAGAGGTACAGAAAACCGGAGGGGTCCCTCAGCCTAGCCTGAGCCCTCTCGCAATCTGGAACCCCTCGGCGGATGTCAGACTGCTGGTTTTGGCACCATCCTCGCAGGCCAGGCTGAGGGACCCCACCTGTAGGGATCCGGCCGAAACCAGCTCTCCAACATCCCCTGAGGGGTCCCAGATTGTGAGAGGGTGCAGGCCAGGCCGAGGGACCCCACCAGTGAACGAATCTGGGTCTCTAGCACAACAATAAAATTACAACACAATTTAAAAATGAGAAAAGGATCTAACCAGACATTTCTCTAAAGGAGATATGCATATGGCAAATAAGCAAAAGAAAAGATGCTCATTGTCAGCTATCAGGAAAACACAAATAAAAACCATAATGAGATACTACTGCACAGCCATTTATATGGCTACAATAAAAAAGATAGATAATAACAAGTGTTGGTGAGGGGAATGTAAGTTAGTTTGACAATTCCTCAACAAATTTAACACAGAGCTACCATAAGTCTCAGAAATTCCATTTCTAGGAATACATACAAGGGAACTGAATGCGTATGTTCACACAAAAACTTGTATATTAATGTCCACATCAGCATTATTCTTAAGAGCTAAAAGTTGGAAACAACCAAGTGTTCATCAACTGATAAACATTCCAACATAATATGGTATACATCTAGAGACTAGAATATTTTTCAGCTATAAAAATGGGCAAAACGGATTCATGCCATAACATGAACGAACTTTGAAAACATGCTAAATGAAAGCCAGATATGAAGGCCACATATTGCACAATTCCATTTATATCAAATGCTAGAATAGACAAATCCATGGAGACAGAAAGTAGATTAGTGGTTGCTACGGGGATGGGAAATTACTTCCTACTGGGTATAGGGTTTCTTTTTGGATGATGAAAATATTCTAAAATTGATTCTGATAACTGCACAAATCCATAAATATACAGAAGCCATTTAATTGTACACTTTAACAGGTCAATTGTAATGTATGTAAAGTGTATCCCAATAAAGCTGTTCTTTTAAACTTATGAATTATGTACATAATGAATCTTATATGTAAATTTTATTTCAATAAAGTCCATTTATAAAATTGACAGAATGAGAAAAGAAATAAATCCACAAAGCACAGTATGACATTTTCTCATATCTCTTGTGGTGATAGAACAAGCAGAGAAATCAAGAAAGATGCAGAAGATATGAATAATTATAATTAATCAACCTGACTTAATTGACATATACAGAGCATTCCAGCTAACAACATGCTCTCTTCAAGCACCCAAGAAACATTTATCTTAATGATCATATGCTGGAAGTTTTAACAAACTTCAAAGTATTAAAATACTGAACATGTTTACCACTACAGTAGAAGTAAACTAGAAATCAGTAACAAAAAGAATATAAACTCCCAAATTGTTTGGAAATTAAGCTACTATTCAAAGAAGAATGGAATTACAAAATAAAAACATAATATATAACCTCACTGATGCAACTAAAACAGCGCTTACAGGAAAATGTATAGCTCTAAATGTATCAGTGGAACACTGAAAACCATGATCTCGGTTCCCATCATAAGAACAGCCCTTTCTTCTTTTTGAAGAAGCTAAAGAACAAATAAACCTAAAGAAATGAGAAGAAAATTAAAAAGAACAGAAATTAATGAAATAAAAAGCAAATATACAGTGAAGAAAAATCAATAAAGCCAACATTTGGTTTTTGCTGGAATGAACATAATTGAAAAGGGGACCTCAGGAGAGGGAAGGGTCAGATCAGCATGTCCTTGACACTGTCGTGCGCAATCGCAGCTCGAGCTGTCAGGAGACAGCTGGGGGAGCACGGCATGGCCCAGAAGAAAGGACAGGCCTCAGCAGAGAGTGCCTGGCAAGCCCTCACCCCTGCGTCCTCAGCCCTGTGACCTCTCGGGTCAGGATATCACCCACAGGGCATGCAGGCTGTGACCAACCAGGGACTCCCCATGGCCGCTTTACTGATGTTTAAAAACAACTATCTATTGCCATGTTGTGGCAATACCCACACCTGGCCAAGCCCGATGAGGATGCTCAGGGACAGGGGAGAAAAGAGAGAAGGGGTATGGGCGGGCAGATGGCCAATTTTGGATTCCTAATACGCATATAAGACTACTTAATTCAAAGTCAACCAAAATGTTGTAGAATCAAAGCCTTACTTGTGAAATATCAGAGAACACAGGCAGCCAACATGTTTCAGCGTGAAGAACAGAGAGAGCAGCAGATGACATAAATCAAGACGACAACACAGACTCTGCCTCCCATTTCGCCAAATGTCACTTTGACATTAGGAAAGGCAATGGCATATCTCCTCAACAGCTAAACGCACCAGTGAAATTTCACTGTACAAAATGTACGTGCGTATATACACATCCACCCACATACCCCCAAGCAGCAAAGTGACCCAGCACATAAACAAACACAGCTAACATGGCAGACAAGATGAACTCACACAAAGGCAGTATACTTAAAGAGGCCACACAGACTCACACAGATGTGTATACAACAGACACACACTCAGAGACACACAAATGCATACAGGTGTATTCACAAACACAAACATGCACACAGACTCAGGCACACACACTCAAGGGACATGGATACACGCCCAGACGCACACGCCCAGACATACACTTAGACTAACACACAAAGATCTACACCCAAATATATACACGTACAGAAACACATACACTCACACAAACACACATACAGAAACAAAACACCCAGAGAGAGAAACACACTCAGATATACACAGAAGAGTCCAAAAACCATTCACCACAATGTTGACAGGCTTTAAGTCAGGGCTATGAAATTCAGATATTCCTTGCTTTTGCTACTGTGCTAGTTAGCATTTTTCTATGATGACATGTAATTGTGTAAAAAAACACACAAACCCACCAGTGCCTGAGCGGGTGGGGGTGGGGTCAGGGGGGTCCTAGCACAGGCTAATTCCCTGGTGGGCTCCACCTGTGGGCCGGGTGATGCAGGGTAGGTAGCGTGGGCCCACACACCCCTACCCCAGCGGCCAGCCTCCTCCTGCCGGCCTCCTCCTGCCGTCTATAACCCAAGGAGAACAGCAAGGCCTGCCTGGAAAGCCAGCCCTGGAAGAGCCCTCACTCCCCACCCCTCCTAGGGCTGAGGCAGGCTCTTGTCCCTGCAGGATCTCTCTCATGGAGATTCCAAGGGGCGTAATTAGAAGCCCAATCCCAAATACTAACTTGATACACAAGTTAACAGTAACCAGAAAGCCAAGGTCCCCATGCCACCGACTAGTATTTTGCTGTAATTGCCAAGTTTTAATAATGTCCCTCTACTTTGTGATTTTTAAAATTCACATATTTAAATATTAATATTCCTGAAATATTAACCCCCAAATCCAGCAATTTCATATTTAACTGCTTATTTAATGGAATTAATTTGTAACTGATGGTCTTCAAACATGCAAAGCAATTTAAGTAAATGCCAAAAGATAAGAAACAAGTAGATCCTGGCTAAGCAACTGATGTCAAGTATCAACCATATTCCTTGTTGGGCAACAGTATGAAACAGAGCCCTCTGTACCTCACACCCCACCCCACTCCCGGCTCCTGGGCACATCCTCTGCCTGGTTTCAGGAGAGCTCTCCTGTCAGGAAGGTTCCCTACTAAGCTATATGAACGTGATGTATGAGTGACCTTTGGCTAAGGCCACCTGGGCCCCACAGACCTCCTCTTTCCCTTCCCAGTCAGCATCTCTCTCAGGACAATCGGCTCGAAAGTCCACTTCCACAGCGTGGACACACATCTAGCAAGTCTGACTTTGCCCCCAGGCTGCAGGGCCAACCCTTCAAGCAGCTGTGGTGGCCAAAGCCACAGGAAGAAGCCTCATGTCCTCCTGACTGCAGAGCTGCCCCTCCATCACAGCTGCGCCTGGCCATGCTCTTTCCAGGACCTGACCATGAGCCTGACCCCATCCTCTGGCCATAGCTCACAGAGGAGCCTGCTCCTCCCACACCTCCTGCGGGAACTGTCCCTGTTCCTATCCAGGCATACATGGGAGTCAGAACCTGTGCCAGGGCCCAAACTCAACCAGAGGCCTGGCAGGCCATCCCCACCTCTCCCTTCACCCTGGCTCCCCAGGGAGGACAAAGCCACACCCCTTGAGTCTAGGGAGCCCAGGCCATGGGGAGACCCCGGTGCATGTCCACCATCCCTCCCCCATCTCTGGCTCCCTGTTCCCCTTGCTCCTGGTCCTCTACCAACCCCACCACTGCAAGACCTGGCACACTCCCTGCTACAGGCAGCAGGCCTGGCCCTGATCTGAGAAGTGGGAGGGAGCTCTGAGGTCTCCCAGGACCAAACCCACAGCCCTACCAACACTGAACCCCAGTGTGACAGACTCAAGTGGCCAACCCTGAGAAGCCACACTTGGAGGGGTCACGGGCTGCTCACCCAGTTGGAGTAGGACCCAGAGAATTGAGCATAAGTGGATGGTGAGACCACTGTTCTGCCAAGCTCCCTCCTCTTCCCAGGCCAAAGGATGAAGGCAGCCTGGGACGGCCAACAGCACAAACTGAGAGGGCAAACCTGAACTTCTGCTAAAGTAGGTCAATCAGGATCCAAGATGGGATGTGTTGCAGGAAAGTTCAAAACGGCCAAACCCCACAATTCTAGGAATAAGGCACTTCATTAGGGCAGCGAGAAGCACCGGTGATAAAAGTAGTTGAGCACTAGAAAGTAGGACAACAGCAAGATTCCTCTTGCTTAGGAATCAGGCTATAATCATCCCCACCAACAGCTGGAGCAGCTGAGGGCAGACAGGTGAGTTCCACTGAGCTGTAGTGGCCCTCAAGGATAAGGGCCTCCCCAGGCTGGCACTGAGGCCAGGAGGTGGCAGAGTCGAGGTGCCAACAGCCAGTGTGGGTGGAAGGCAGGGGGCTGGACTGTACTAGGTCCCAGTAAAACATATGTGACTGCAGGGAAAGCAATGTGGGCAGCTGGATGCAGAGGCTGGGCCAGGGTCAATGCCCATGGAGGTATAGTGGGGTGGAAGTACACTGCACAGTGGGATGCGAGGCCCAGAAGGAGGCATAGGGGGACAAGCCTCCAGGGGACAAGAGTGGAGGGAGAACCACAAGCAGGCAAAGGACTCCAAAGCAGAGAGACACACAGGGAGGCTCTCACATGCAATACATCAGCCAGTTCCACTCATGGGTATGGTAAGGAATCTCTGGCTCAGCAGTGAGGGGTCTGGGGAGCACCTCATTGTCAGCCCCACTCTGGACAGGATCATGGGTTGGAGAGGGACCACCCAGTTCCTGGGGGAGAATGTGCAAAGTTAGAGCAGCCCCTGGTTCTCTAAAAAGCCTCCCAAATGCTGACCATGTCAATGGGGTTGACCAAGCACAGGATCCCCTGGGCTCTTGGCAGGAGCTGCAGAGACTCGGGAAGGAACAGGAAACAGAAGCTGGGGTTTGCTCATGGAGGGTGAGGTTGGGTACACAGTGGGATGACTCCCAGGAGGGTAAGGATGACAGTGATGATGTTCCTGAGCCTCCACCCC
This sequence comes from Murina feae, assembly GCA_004026665.1. Taxonomy (NCBI): domain Eukaryota; kingdom Metazoa; phylum Chordata; class Mammalia; order Chiroptera; family Vespertilionidae; genus Murina; species Murina feae. The sequence continues at coordinate 18,495 of PVJC01022454.1, read as the reverse complement.
AACCCACCTCTCTCCAAGAAACCTTAGGGAGCAGCCAGCAATGCTCCACTCTCAGGGGCTACATCCTGAGCTCCCCCAAGAACCAGGCCTGCCACACCCCACCCCAGACCTGTTCTGCGGTGCTGAGCAGGCATTATCTGCAGCAGAAACCTCTGCAGGGCAAGCAAAGACATATAGCCCAAAGCCCCACAGCTCACCGATACCCAGAGTCTTGTAATCAGCCATCCACAAGTCTATCTGCCCACTGCACAGAGAGACTGAGACACAGCTCAGAGGGGCAACGGGACTTGATTGGGTTTGCTCACGAGTGACCATTTACTAAACACCAGCTCCACGCTAGGCTCCTGATGAGTGGATCTCATTTTATCCCGACAGGCCCAAGCATGTCACACTTGGCAGAGCCAAGGCTCAGAGGACAATTTCTGCTAAGGTCACAGAGCTGGCCAGCAAGGGGCCATCAGGGCTCCCTCCTCCTAACTCAGGGCCCTCACTGCAAAGCAGAGAATGATGCAGAGGCTGGAGGTGCCAGCTCACGGGACCACAGAGCCATTCCCTGGTGTAGGTGCAGGCAGGTGAGCAGGACACCGAGTACCGGCACCTGGCAGAGCTGGAGTGACCAGAGGAGGCCTGACTTAGGACAGGCATCAGCAGGTTATGCCCCACGACACATGCCCTCCAAGGGCCTAGGAAAGACAGCATCTCCATGGCACAGCATTTCAATGAGCTGAGCTAATTGCTGCCAGCGTGGGAGATATGGCTTCTCTGGGAAAACTCCCAAGAGGATGTGGAGATTTGAGCGATGAAAAGAAGCAAACCTGACACCTGCTCCCCCTGCCCCATCTCTCTTATGTGGGAGGAAGGGGAGAGTCTTGCATATTTATGAGCTCATAATCCTTCCTAATCACCCAGACATCACACATACACACAAATTCCCATGGCTCAGGCTCATACATAATAATAAGGCACTTCCTCTGTCATTGCCTCAGTCCACCAAAGGACGACTGAGGACGCAGCAGTGCAGTGTGGTAGGGGAGGGACTGTGATCAAGGCACAGGAGCCTGGAGAAGCAGGTGCACATCCCAAGGGCTTGTCTGCTGTAGCCTTGGGTTAGCAACACAGACCCCACAGACCCCCAGGGCCAGCCAACCCCAGCCCAGAGACCCAGCACTTCCATGTTCACAGCATGAGAGTGGCAGAGGGTGAGGCGCTGCATGGTGCACCTAAAATCTGCCCTCCTGCCTGGAGAGACCTAGAAGGGGGAAACAGGGTTTGGGGACTAGGCCTGGAGCTTGAATGAAGCGTGAGGGCAGACAAGGGGGTCCTGACCTAGGGCTAGGGCAGCAGAAGACCTGGGGGAGTTGTTGCCAGCAGGGCTGGGAGAAGTTAGAGGCCAGCAGTAAGGAAAGAGGGCGGGTAAGAACAAAGACCACGAGCTCGGAGCAGATCGTGGAGGGAAAGCAGGTGCACAAGTGCGGGCCTGCCTGTGTGTAAACTGCGGCCAGGGCTCTACACTGCGGCCAGGGCTCCCCAGGCTCTCGGTGGGCCTGCATTCTCACTACAGAGCTCAACAGAGAAGTGGCATCTGTTCCTTAAAGTAAAGGTTGAAATGAATTTAGGCAAATTATTTTCTAAGCATTTCCTCAAAGTGTTCAGTCTGATCCCCATGGGCCTCCTCCTCTTTGCGTATTTCATGTCTAGTTTGTAGACTGGTAAGGGCCTGCTGGCGAAGATGTGAGAGCTGTGGAGGATGGAGGAAGTAGTTCCCGGGGTCCCAGGACTCACTTGCTGATGCCCTCGAAGGAGGCCTCCCTGCAGACACTGCTGCTGTCGGTGTTGATGCCACGCTGGGGAGAGAGAGGGAGAGTGAAGGCATAGATGTGTGACACAGGGCTGTGTGGCACCCCACAGCCTGCACTGAAGGTCCTGCCTCCTTCAGCCAGGCTTAGAACCAGGCTCAGACTGGAGAAGAACCTGGAGCTCCCACCCCAGCCTGGTGAAGCCATTCCTCCCTGCATTTCAGGTGAATGCCAAGTCAGACCCCGACCCAAAGCAGGCCCTCCTGCTGCAGCATCTCGAAAAGCAGAGAAAGAAGGCCTCCTCTGTCAACGCTCTTTGTAGACACCAGTTCAGGCTGCTCAGCTGAAGCGGGTGGGTGGGAAGATCAGGGACCGAGACCACCCTCTACCCCAACCTGCTCTCCCATGCTAGCCCCATCACGCGCACATGGGCACACATGCTCCCACGGACTGTGCTAAGAGCACTGTCGAATACAGCCCTTCCAGAGATGCTGGTACAGCCCTCTCCTTTCCCTTGCGGTGAGGACACTCCAAGTGGAACTTGGACAGGAGCAAAGACAAAACAAAAGATTTAGAGAAACGTGCCATCCCTGGAGAGGCAAGGCATTTCAAACTGCCATTTCCTCCCCAGAAACTGCAGGTCAGTGTCTAATGGATCCCTCCAATAAAACACATTGGACCATCCGACCACAGGCATCCAGAGCAACCTTCCTTCTCAGCCACTGGGACAGCAGAGTGGCAAAGAGAGACCCAGGAGCTGCTACCAAAACTAACCAAGAAAAACTATTTCTGTAAAAATTACTGGGAGGAAAGAAAAGTTATACACTTTTTGTGCCTGCAGCCCCCCAAGGTCAAGAAAGCAGCCTTCTTCTCTGTGCCTCCCCACAGGCTACAAGGCACCAGGGGTCACCGTGCAGCCTGGCCCTGCCCCAGACTGCGGCAGGCCATTGGTCACTCAGTGCCTGGGTTCAAAATCTAATGGCCCACTGCCCAGGGCCCTCACAAGCAGATACCATGGTGTGCTTTTCAAATTCTTTTAACAACAGAGGAGACATAGGATGGAAACAAATTGATATTCTGCATCCACAAATCCCAGGAGCTCAGCCTAACACAAACACATCCTCTAGCGGGGGTTTAACCCTTGGGGAGGGTATGGTGTGTTGTCCACAGTGGCCTCACATTCCAGGACATCCCAGGGAGACCGGAGAACTGATGATGAGGTCCTGGGCATGTCTTGCTGTTCAGACTGAGGTGTTGCTACTAATCATTCCTCTCAGTTTCTCAATCCTCAACCTCTGCAGGGGCAGGTGGCTCCCTAAAACCCCTTCCTGTGCCCAAACACTGCCCACACCCTGGACACTTACCAAAGTGAGAAGCACAGAGGGATTCTGTGAGGTCAGCACACTGGCAATCTGAAAGGTCAGAAAGAAAAATCCATGTTAGAGCAACCAAGGAGGGATGGAGATGACACCACCGTTACTCAAGGACAGCTCAGGTTTACTGAGCAGATCCCTAACACAGGTGCTGCTGCTGCTGCTGCTGCTGCCCCCATCCAGCCGATGAGGAATCTGGGGCTTCCAGGGAAGAAGGGGCTTCTGAAAGCCACACAGCTGTAAGTGGCAGAGAGGAATTCAAACCTAACCAGACACAGTTCCCCCCACACCATCCTGCCTCCAGGCCCCACAAGGATTCTGGGCTCCAAGCAGCCAGACCCGCCTACCCTCCACTCATCTGACAAGTAGTTCCTCCTGAAAGACCTGTATGGCAACCTCTTAGGCACTGGCCCCACTAGCCTCCTGTCCCAGGACAGACACTTTCCTTCCTGCCCCTCACTGGTCCCCCAGCCATCCCCAACCTTCTCCCATTCCCCGCCTGCATCCCCAATCTGCATCCCTCCACCAGAACCCACTCAGGCCTCACGCCCCTGTGTGCTGCATGCTTCCTACTCCAACCCCTCAAATGAGCACACCATGCCAGCTCATCCTCCATGCCTTCCCCCATCTCAGCCACTTCACCAATTCATACTCAGGACTGAGGCTGCTGCCCCCAGGCAGGTTCATTCACTCCCTCCTCTCTGGCCCCACTGACCATCATCATTCCTTTGGCCAAGTGCCCATCATGCTGCCTTAGCCATGATGCCTACAACCTGAGGTGCCAACCACCCTGGTGGGAGCACCTTCTTCCTCTCCTGGCCCCCCACCCCTCAGTCCGCTCTGAGTTTTGGCTACTGCAGCCCCCACTGTATCTGGCCCCCAAGGCAGAGAACAGTTTCCTCTCTGCAGCCCTTGCTCCTCCCCACATACCCACCCGAAATGCTTTAGTGCCCGACATAGGGCGAGAGTGAGGAGGATCTGCTGTTTGTTGTTTTACAGCTTCACTGAGCTGTCACTGACATATTCTACACTGCACATATTTAAAGTGCACATTTTGATAGTTTTGACATGTGTATATATGTGCTTTTTAATACTGAGAGGCTCGCAGAGAAAACCTGGAAGATACTGAAAACAACATAAAACACATCTACAATCTCATCCCCAGAGACCTTTTATCTCTGCACATAAAAACAGAGACCTGTAATGACATTTGGATCATACGAAGTTACATGCTTCACTTATTTCCTGTCATTAAATATTCTCCAAGCCCACGGTTTTTACAGTCACTACCACTGGGGACGGTGAATGTCCAGTGAGCCCTTGGTCATGCCTGTGCCGGCACTTCAGGCGTCATCTCATTTAACCACCATGAGCCGGTGTTGTAGACATCCAGACTCCATCATCAAGAAAGGCTTATAGGTTTGATCACCTGCCCAGGTTTCCAGTTAAAAAAAAGTAGAGCCCAGAGCTAAACCCACAGCTATGAAATATTCTCTTACCAGATATGGCATAAGTTATTCATTCTTCTGTTGGACACAAATTATTCTTAAGGATTAACTATGATAAATAATGCCCTGGTGAACATCCTTGTACATGAGCCTTTATTTCCTTAAATTCCGTAAACATTTTATTTCCTTAAAACAAATAAACAAATCCGACCCAGTGAAACTTCTAGATGAAAAGCCATACACTTTGTTAAGATTTCTGATGCTCAAGGCCAGACGCCCTCCAGACTGAACCAATCACCTCCGACCAGCGGTGCCTGAGGCTCCATCTCCCTGGCACCCCCTCGTTGACGCAATAACTGCTCAGAGAGCCTCTGCTGCACAAAGGATCGACTTGGCGCAGTTCCTGCTACCCCACAGAACCTCCTTGAGTTGTGGGGGGAGGGGAGAAGGACTCATTAAAAGGGAGAGCCTCGCTTACAGGCCTGGGTGCATTGTCACCTTGGTGAAGGGTCTCCATTCATCAGCACAGAACATCCTGTCAATTATAGCAGCAGAACCCAAGAGCAGCGGCCACTGGGGATGCATGTGCTACTGTCCTTGGGAGAAAGGGGTAGGATAACAAGTGTGCAAGCTGATGCTTCTTCTCTAGGCAACAACTCAGGATGCACTGCTGAGCAATGGAGGAGAAAGCAGTCCTCTCAGTGTCGCCGGACAGACATGCAGGCGAGTCTCGGCCCACAGAGGAGACGGGAGCCTGCTAGTCCTGGCAGGGCCACATCCTCTATTGATCACAATTGCTTGAGTGGGTCCTGGTTACCTCTGCAGCTGCCAAATCTCCCCCAGCCTAGCAGTTCCATCTGCCTTTCCCCTTCCCTGTGGAGACCCATTAGTGCTACACTCTCATCAACACAGCCTGAGTCCACGCCTCAAAAATTAAGGGTACGACATTGCTATGTGTTCGGCTTGAAATGCAGCTCGGGCACACAGGACAGCACAGCTCTGTCACACAGGGCCTCATTCTTTTCTTTCTTTTATAATTTATTTCCTTTTTTTAAAAATACGTGTGTGTTTTTTTTTAAATTTTAGGGACAGAGAGATAAAAACATCAACGGGAGAAGCATTGGTCTGCTGCCTCCTGCAAGACCCACACTGGGAATTAAGCCCATAACCTGGGCATGTGCCTGACTGGGAATTGAACCATGATCTCAATGCTCAACCACTGAGCCACACCAGCTAAGCACAGGGCCTTGTTTCCATGAAGTGTGGTCACCAGGGACCCATCAGGTTTCACAGACCAGTGCCACATCGATTTCCCAGGCAGCCCGGCCTCTCCAGCAGGTCGCGGTGGAGAGCACACACAGATCTCATCAGAGCCCCATCGACAAGGGTCCTCCCCTGCTGACAACCAAAGGCTCCCTGTGGACACCTCACATGTCCTCATGTCCAGAGCTCCAACCGCCCTGCAGGCCATTCCAAAAAGGGGGCTTGACATCACAAAGCCCACACTGCTCCGAGGATCTGGGCGTCACCACAAGAACCTAAGCCCCTGAATGAACTTTTCCATGGCAGCCTGAAACAGGGTGCACAACGCTGGCTGGCAATGCACTTAAATTTTAAATTTGTTTCTAAAATTTAAACATCAGGAAAGATCACAAACAACATGGATTTATTTGCAACTACTCTTTAACAATCAAAGTATCTAACAATGCTAGGCCAGCAGTTTCACATAGCAGCTGCCTCTCCAGAGGTCCTACCACAGACGCCACCCCTCCCTGAAGCCTCTCCACACCGAGGCTGAGAGGCAGGCAGCATCCATCGCTGTGCTGCCACACTGGTTTCTCTTGCATCCATCCTGCCTGCATCGGAGCCGGTGACCCTCGTGCCTCCCAACACCTGCCCGTGGCCATTAAGACAAGGGTACCATGTGCCCTCCACCTTGCCAGGCCCATCCCATCATGAATACTAGCCTTTGCACGGCACCTCAACAGCAATGCCTCAAAGAGCCTCTCAGGGTTCTCCTGAGTGCCCCCTTCTCAAAGAAACCACCATTCGCTCTACCTTCTCAATAAGGAAACTCAGGATCATCATGGGGAGGAAGGGAACTGGACAGCCAGGTTCCCAACATCAGACATCTGCATGTCATACTTGCTATCAGGTGACCAGTCATGCCTGGGGCTGGGGCCTTCCTGTCCTCTTGCAGGAGACAAGTGTCAGCTGCTTCCCAGCTGGGCTGGTCACAGACCAAGGCTGCCTCAAGTTCCATGGGTCTGAGCACCGGAGAACTGACCCAACCCAGTCATAGCCCCAGCCCTAGCTCCAGCTCCAGCAGAGGCTTCCTGTCACCTTCCATGGCCCAGGTGTCTCAGTCCATCCAGCAGCCTGTATTTTTGTCAGGCTCCCGAAAATCAAAGGCACCTGACAGCCTGTGTCACCTCGATAGACGTGTCCTGCAGCACCCTCTCATTTCTGATAGGACAAATGCAGAGGCGAAGGGCCAGGCCTCGGGTCCAAAAGTCCTGGGGCTGCATCCCAACTCTGCTGCCCCAGCTGTCAGGCTGTGGATGAGGCCCTTCTCATCTCTGAGCCTCGGCCTCAGCCTCCTCCCTGTGATGGGTGAGAGCCGTGGCTCACCATGGGATAGGTGGGGTGGGAGAGGAACGAGGGGATCTGCAACACTGACGTGAAGTGAAGACCCGTCTCACAGTCAACATGAGCCCTCGTGTCCAATGGCACCACTGCAGCGACAGTGTGATCAAACTGAGAACCGGCAACACTGATGACGGGGTGCTGTGAAGGTGCTGAGCCTGAAGGAGGGCCCATTCCCTGAGCGCCACTGAAGCCCTCGTGCAAGGTCCTGCTTCATAAATACAGACTCCGTGAGCCGGGCTGCGGGCTGTGATTCTACACTATCATTACGGGCTTTCCTGTTCCGGCGCTCAAGACCTCCTCTGTTTTACTGTGTTTGGAGGCCACTTTTCTTTTCTCCTCAGAAACGACAGCACGAATGAGGCTGAGTTCCCCCAGGTCGTAAGATGCCTGACAGCAGCTGGGAAGGCTGTGGCACAGACACTCCAACATGGTGGGCTTGAGTCCCAGGACCCGCCCAGGCTGCCCCTCCAGGCTTCACACTGAGGAGACCTGGAAGGTCAAGTTCCCAAAAGGCAGTCGTATTAAGATGCGGTTTGTGGAGGCAGGAGAGATACACCTGCCAAAGGGGCGGGTGTATCAGAGCTGGTTGAGACCCAGGGCAAGCAGGACGAGCAGGTCTCTCCCTCTCTAGCACTTGGAAATACAAGGTAAGTGGCAATGACCTTGTTAAGGACGTGCAAATAAATGTGCAGAGTATTTTAGATTCTATATCCAAAGGGATCAATACGTCAGGTCACAGGAGTATTAACAGACTCTTTAGATGCTAGGAGTCACTCCCGGATAATTTGGCATTGAAATCACATGACATAACAAAAAGATCCATCAAAAGTCCCCCTCCTTCCATAATCCAACCAGGCAGAGTGCTGTCGGATTGGATTGCGTCACCAATCACCCACTCTGACTGCTCTGGCTCCAGTCCCAGCCCCAGGACTGCCCCCTGGATGTGAGTTGTGCTGCTTCGCCAAGGCCCTTCTGGTCGGGCACCATCACACCCTGGTAATGATTCACCCATGCAGTCACCTTCTTCACCAGACCCTGCCTCTGGCTGCTGACTTCAGCCCTGGGTCTCAATCAACTCTGATGCCCACAGGACCCTGACTGGGAAGGCAAAGAGCGTGAGAATAAAGTCAGGGGAAAGAACCAGGCCTTAGTGACAAATACAGTCGAGGGCAGGGTACAGACCAGAACACCACCAGTGTCCACCATGACTACACCTGGTCCCAGGGGAGGGTGTCAGTGTGGGCTGGAGTGACAGAAAGGCCCAGGCCAAGCTGGGGGGGCTCACAGATCAGACTTTGTCAGAGACATCCTCCCCCATGCAGCTCAGCTCCACCACTGAGTCAGGGCGTTGCCTGTCTCCTGGAAGATCTGAGGTACACGTTTCCCACCTGCTCTCTCCAAAGGAGGGCACTGCCGAGGGGCTAGCAGTCCAGTGGTGGCATCCTGCGACATCCACCAGGTTGTGGCAGTGGGAGGAGAGGGGATCCAGGGCAAAGGGGTAACTGAAGCCCTGAGCTGCTCAGAGAAGAGGCGGCGGCTGCTACTGACCTCGTCTGTGTACTGGACGTTGTCCACGGCATACTTCTCCTGGAAGTGCTCCTTGGAGTGGATCCTCAAAGGCAAAAATGAGGAACACCAAGATCAGGGTTTGGCCACCTCCTTGCCCCCAAGCCCAGGTTATCCCTCGTCCACTGGCACCTGGCACCATCCGTAGTCCACAGGCACCAAGTGAGTCTGCCCATCACAGATTCAGGGGCAAATACTGGGCCACAAAGTCACCGCTGAACTACACCTGATCCCTCAACCTTACCCAGTCGACCTCTGCTCCTCCTTCGAGTCCACACCCTGGCCTCCCGGGACAAGCAACTGCCAAGCTTTTCCCTCCACCGCCAGTGAGAGCCCACCAGGCAGCACACCCCACCCTCTGGGACATGAAGCCAGCTGCCTCCCAGGCCCCACAGAGCCTCTTTAAAGGAAAGTTAAAGATTTAGCATCTTACAGAAGTCAATATCAGCATTACTCACTTGATGAGAAACGTTCAAGCTTACTCATCAGCCCTGAGAAGTCAGCCAGTGAGAAGACAGAGAGCAGAGGAGGCTGGGTGGCCCTTGCCCACCTCACAGAGGACTCCTGGTCATGCTGCTCTGGGAAGGTCCTGGCAAACACCATACCACCCCCAGCCTCCTGGTCAGGGGATGAGTCACTGTCACTGCCTGTGACAAGGCACTCAGGAGAAAGAGCACTAGACATGGAGGGGGCAGGGGGTGCTGAAAACCAAGTGTAATGACGCACGCACCATCCCACGCCCAGGCACCACATCAGCACGGGTCCTGCCTAGGATCGCATGGTATTCTAGCCACCAAGTGTGAGAGCCAAAAGCGTCCTCAAGGGAAAACAGCAGACGGTTTTCAGACCGTGCTTCCTGGGCTCTCAAGGGTGAGGAGATGACAGGGGTGCTGGGCAGGCTCAGAGGGGACAGGGCAGAGAGGGCACTTCAGGACTCAGAGTGGCCGCCTCCAAGAGGGGCTCCACGTGACTGAGACACACTCAGACATCACTACCCAGAAAGTGGAATCCCTCCCCTCTCTGAGCTCTGCACCACTTCCCTCTCTACCCAAGCAAGCCCAGCCCGGACTATAACCACAAAGCACAGAGTGAGCACCTGAGACAGACAGGTGGCCTCAGGGGCCATCAGCAGGGAGCCCACAGCCACACGCAGCAAGCGGGGCCAAGGAGACTAGGATCTCGCCGCAACGGGCTGCTCAGGGCCCCTGGAAACTACTTGCTTCATTTCCCTTTGGATTCTCCGAAGTGGGCAATGGGTGTCAAGCTCCTACTGTTGATTAAATTTGCACAGTCCAGGCACACTGGCTTTCACAGTTGAGACAGGACTCAAAGTTAAGTAGCCAGAGCCTGGTGCCTCCATCAGCACCACCTACAGCAGCCAGGGCAGGAACTGACGACAAGCACTTGCTGGGGCACTGGAGGTGCTGGCTCCAGGCTTACCGGACAGCGGGCTGACCCCTTGCTGCTCAGGGGTGAGTGACGCTCCCAGCAGAGCTGTAGCTGCAGACGTGTGCAGAAGGGCACGCCAGGAGCACAAGAGGCCGTGCGAGGGGCTGCGCCATCAGCAGCATCACCAATCACCCACTCTGACTGCTCTGGCTCCAGTCTCAGCCCCAGGACTAATAATCTGTGTCCTCAGAAAGTCCCCAAACCACCTCTGGGCCCGTCACTTAATCACCTCCAGCTGTGACAGGCATCAAAAGCAAACTTCCAAAAGACTGGGGAAGTGCCAAGGACCTGCTTTCAAGATCAGCCTCAATGCTCCCTAAGACAGGCACCTTGGTGTTAGGGTGACTTTATCACCCCCAATCCCAACGGGGATCCTAATCCTTCCAGCTCACCCAAGCCACTCAGCAGAAGGACACACAGGAAATGTGTTCCCACCTCCCTGCCTGGCAGTCTTGGTAGTCAGGCCTCAGATGACTTGACATTTCTGTGCACTCATCCTGAGGTCAAGGCCATAACAATGCAGAACCAGAGTAGGTGGGGGGAAGTAGGGGGCAAAAGGAAGGTGAGCACATGGCAGGTGTGACATGTACATGGACCCAGGGCTGTGCGCTCAACTGTCCACCCTTCACCTACCAACCACAAGTCATTCCACTGGAAGCTAAAGAGCACCAAGGGCCAGCCAGCCCACGGGAGAGCCTGCCGCTGCCACCCTGATGTCCGGGAGGGAGTGCAGGTGTCATCCCACCAGATGCCCTCTGTCCTTCTCAAGAGCTGGATGACATAGTTCAGAGCGTACATGGGCCTCCAGAGCCAAACCACCCAACTATTGAAAGGCCTGGCTCTCCACAGGAAGATCCATTTGACAAATACAACCTGAAAGGCTGTGAGCATCTTTTCTAAAGGGCAAAGATAATTAAGTTTGAATAGTACTATTTTTCATGTTTTAGAGCTAATTATAGTAAAAGCCACTTAAATATCACCCTGAGGAGTAAGTGTGCTAGGTCACCATGTCAAGCCAGTGAAGGAAGGCTTGTCAGCCAAGACTTGGTGGGGTTGTCGGGAGGAGTGACATGTCCACGCAAGCCCCACAGAACTGGCCGGAGAGGTCACTGGGCATAGAGCCCGCTGAGGAAAGCTGGCAATGGCCACGCACAGGGCCTGCACCCTGCTATCTGGAGTCTGGGTCAGAAGGTAGCCAGATCCTGTCATATGGGAGATGCAAACAGAAGCAACTGGACTAGAAAAGGGTGGCTCTGAAGGGAAGCCGGCCCACCCCAGACACTCTCCCTTCTAATGGCAGGAGAGAGGAGTGGCCCACTCAAAGGAGGCCCTACATCCAGTGCAGCCAGCATCCAGGGACCACCGTGCAGGCCTCTGCCAGCAGCTGGGATGACAGGAGGCCTTTCCCAGATCCCAGGGTCAAGGCTGATGTAGTGAGTGCCACCACCTGTGCAGCCTCCAGCGGGAAGGAGACAACATCAATGCCCATGGTTCAACTTCCAGACAATGACATTCCTGAGCGCAGGCCGCTGGCTAGCTGATTACCTGCATGCGATTAATTAAAAAGTAACCTCAAAGTTAGAGCAGTGACCATCAATGCTCAGCACCTAGAGCCTGCCCTCAGCGCAGACGGCGCTGCTGCTTTCCCTATGCCCTCTGCACAGGCAGCACCTTTTCAAGGTCCTATCAGCTTGTCAGAGAAAAGCAGACCTCTCCAAGCCATGCGTGCACCTGCTCCTGGTGACCATGCCCGGGATGGACCACAGGCATATTCCTCAGAGAGCGGGGCAGGGAGAGCGCAGGCATCCAGGGGGAGGGCCCTGGTACAGGGGGAGGGCCCCAGGTCCTTCTCTCTCCAATGTCCAGGGGGAGGGCCCCGGGTCCTTCTCTCTCCAATGTCCAGGGGGAGGGCCCCGGGTCCTTCTCTCTCCAATGTCCAGGGGGAGGGCCCCGGGTCCTTCCCTCTCCAATGTCCAGGAGGAGGGCCCCGGGTCCTTCTCTCTCCAATGTCCAGGGAGAGGGCCCCGGGTCCTTCTCTCTCCAATGTCCAGGGGGAGGGCCCCAGCTCCAGGGGGAGGGCCCTGGGTCCAGGGGGAGAGCTAACCAAAACGATACCTGCCATCAGTAGGGGGGCCAGGGAGAGTCTCCCGACTGAGGATCCTGGCAAATCCCTGGCCAGGCCTCAGGCTACCGGGACCAGGCTCGCCCAAACCACTGGGAGTAAGAGCCAGAGGAACTCGCTCAACCCTCCTCATGAAGACCTGCACCCCCATCTGTGCCCCACACTCTCCCTTGAAGACAGAGCAAAGCCACCAGACAGGCTGAAGCAATCTTGATCCTTGTGACCCAGGTGTGTGTACAGGGTGGGGGGTACACACCTGGGTCACAAGGATACAAGGATACAACACACTACAGACATCATACACACCGAACCACATGCTACACCATACACACACACCACCCACCCTCACCCCACCCCTCCACTCATGTGCACACACACCCTACCCTCATGCTCACACACACCACCCCACTACACACACCCCCACCCCCATGCACACACACCACCCCACTACACACCCTCATCCCCATGCACATACACCACCCCCACTACACACACCTCCACCTCCATGCACACACACCATCTCACTACACACACCCCCACCCCCATGCATACACACCACCCCACTACACATACCACCCACCCTCATACCACCACTCCACTCCTGTGCACACACACACCACCCTCACTACGCACACCCCTATCCCCATGCACTCACACACACCATCCCCACTACACACACACTACCTCACTACACACACACACCCATGCACACACACACCACCCCACTACACACCCAATCCCCATGCACACACACACCACCCCCATTACAGTCACACACACACACCACCACCACCACCACCACCACCCACACACACCATACACGCACACACACCACATAGGTATATACACAAAACACACACACACACACATGAGCTCCCATCTCAAAAGAGCAGTGCTCAGGGCCTCAGGCCTGAAGAAATTCGCTCACACCACCCCTGGGCAGTGCCTTCAGTAAGGTGACACCCTCCTCCCTACAAACCCCCGAGCCAGGCTCACTGTCTCGAGCTCGAAGCCCTAGGTCCCAACCAGGGACAGGAGCAGAACACAACCAAGTTGCAAAGGCTCTAGGAGGGCCCCCCAACTTGCCCAAAGTCACTCACCCTCTGCGGGTGCTGACACTGCCAGGGTGTTTTTCCTGCCTTTTCAGAGAACCTGACATGCCAGCAGTAAAAGCTGCCGGCAGCTAAGCCTGACTCTGACAAAAATGATGGGAACATTCTCCCACCAGAAAGGCACAGACCTGTGTAAGCAGACTCCACATAAAACCATGCTCCTGTCCCAAAAAAAGGCTTGGGGTGAGGAACAGGCCCAGCACCAGGCTGCCCACATGTCCCTCAACGCTGGTGGCTAGACAACAGGACAGGCTGTTTACGCAGGAAGTGGCAGATCTGCAGATGGGGGTGTTGTTTCCCTGGGCAACTTTATCTGCCAGATGGATTTTCAAAAGCCATCAGATAGGCTCAAAAGGAAGCTGAGGAGCTGAAGGTCAAACGTTCCATTTGGTGGGCTTTGATTGCAAAGGGCAGGTAATCCCATCAGCCTCACTCCTCCTGAGCTCCACTGAGTATGAGAGCACCTGGAAACAGCCACACATCAGATCGGCCTCTCCCCAACTCCAGCTCCAAACAAGCAAGCCCTTAGTAGTGCCTGTTTCAATCATGCCTTCTCTCCCCAATGCGCAGGACAGGACGGCCAGGAGACGGTCAGAGCGGAGGAAGAGAAGGCCACAGCGGGGAGCCAGGCCTGCAGGAGACAAGGCGCCGAACACCCTTGGGACCACCGTGCTCCATCTGGTTGCCCAGTGTGCACACGGAGTCTTTCTGACAGGCGGACCCACCCTGCAGACCATTTGTACCCTCACCTCAAAGGCCAGCCAAGCCTCCATGTCCGCACACACAATCAGCTGGCTTGGCAAAGTGGGGCAGACTAAAGGAGGACGTGTAACAGTGGCTCTGAAACCCAGCCATGGCCACACACAGAACATTATTCCTGTATCACTGAAGATTACCCTCCGGAAGAGCAACTGCTAATAGCTGTCCCCGACCAATCAGGTTCTTAGGCATAAACTCTCCAGTCAAGTACCCTTGGCCCCCAGCTGGTAGTTGCGGTGAGATTCCCTCAGGCTTCCCACTGGGAGGCAGGGTCCAGGTTTCTCCCAACCCTGGAGGATGCCCACTGTCCAGGACAGAAGTCTTTAAGACTTCTGCGTAAAGAGGCAGACAGACAAGCAGATGAGGAGATGCACTCAGAGCCCCTCCCCACATCCAGACAGAAACCTGGTCAGGCCCTCCTTCCACCACTGTCCACGCCCACATTGCATGGAGGCAGGGCCACAGGGAGGCTAAGAGGGCGTGGTGCCACCAGGCACAGGGGCCCTGGCTAAATCGTGGACGTGTCACTGGCAAGAAGAGCTGAGGCTTCAGCTCTGTGATCCCCTCAGGGTGCAGGAAGGGCTCTGGGAGAATCCTCTGAGGGGACCAGATCGAAGCTCCCATCAGGAAACTCCTCACCAAGACTGTCCCAGTCACCAGGGCTTCAGCACAAACCACCCGGCATGCGCGGGAACATGAAAACATACACCTTGCTCATGAACTCATGGCAGAGCCCAGAGAGACGGAGGGCTCCACAGGGTTTGGGACGGCAGAGAAGGACATGAGGGCTGGGCTTGGCGTCACCGCTATGGTGGGAGGTGCCTCTGCTCCTCTCCACACGGTCTCTCCAAATGGGCGAGTTTGAGCTTCCTCACAGCACAGCAACTGTGTCCAGGGTGTGTCCCACGGACGAGAACCAGGCAGAAGCCACAATGCACTTGACAGTCCAGCTTCAGGGGCCACACGGTGACCCTGCCACATTCCTGCCTCAAGGCAGCCACCAGGTCCTGACATGAGTCAAGCAGGAGGGAGAAGACTCCACCTCTCCACAGGGAGTGGCCATTTCTGGAAATTATAAACAGTCTGTTCCTGGCGTCCTCACCACCACGGTTCAGGGTCACAAGTGGAACCACCTCCACAGTGACAGAGCCTCACTAGTGGCGCTGTCGCGGTTCCACAGATTCGAAATCAGGCCCCGCAGTGGCCAAACCCGAGCTGTGGAGAGACCACACTCAGCCGTCAGCAGGCTTCCAGCAAGACAGGCCATGGCCTGCATGGGCCAACCCCATTTCCTCTTTAAAGCAGGCAGATGCAGGGATTCTGCCGGGAGCAGAGTAAAGGTCAACCATGAAGGTCACAACACCACGGAGAGGCAAGAGGTGGGTGAGGCCAGAGCCGCCTTCTCAGAAGCACCTGCGTGGCCTGCCTGGGTCTGCTGAGCTAGCAGGAGAGTGCCCGATGGACTGAGGAGAGTCTGCTCCAGGCTCAGTCTGCTGAAGCCCATTTCTCTGCGGGCACAAGACTCACTCTGGTAAAGCAGGCAATCTACCTCAGAGGCCTCCAAATCCCCCTCCACATTCACCCAGGGCTGGGCAGTATGGAGCCTCTGGGAGCTCTCCCTGAGCCTTGCTCAGCCATGCCCAGTGCCCTGCCCCTCCCTCTGGAAAAAAGGCAGCAGACCTTCCAGTGCCCCCTCTGCCCAGCGCATGACACAGCAGGGAAACATTTATGTCACCTGCCTAGGGACATCTGACAGGGCAAAACTTAAATGGTTGCCCTGCCATCCACCGCAAAGGCCAATGGGATTGGGCATGTCCACACCCTCTCCACCCTCCCCAGGGCCAAGCCAAGTAAACACGCTGCTAGGAAAAGCCCACCCGCTTCTCCCGTGCTGCCAATTCTGCTTGGAGCTGAGTTTTCACAGCACAATGGAAGGCCCAAGGCCAGGGATCCTGCCAAGTGGGCTCAGAGCAGAACTGTTACCAGCTCATGAGGCGAACCCCTCAGCTCAAGGCAGCAGAGGAGGCACATGCCAGGCCAACAAAGGAGGCTATGGGGTTGGCACTGAAGGACCGGTGTGGGAGGGCAGCATGTGAAGCAGAGGAGTGCGGCGGGAGGGGAGACCTGCCCTGGCTCTCTGCACAGAGCATGTTCCTGCAGCAGCCAAGTGCCTTGTCATTCAAACCAGCCGCAGACAGGCCTGCGCACCTGGTAATGAGCGTTCAGGGACATGAGGCAGTGAAGGCCGCAATTTATACATTAGCCCACAATAATCACCCTCCAGGCAGGAATGACACGCTGGAAGGTGGTAACCTTTTAGCGGGATCCTCTGATCACCTCAAGTGTCCCCGGTTAAGCACAGCTTCCGCCTCAGCACCACTGCTGAGAGGAATGGCTGCCGAGAGAGGTGGACATGGCCAAGGGCCCTGGGCTGGCAGGTGCCATGGGTGATGGAGGAGGGGTGTCTCAGCAAGGCCCAGGCCTCTGCTCCCACACTTCTCACACAGTGCTACCCCATCTCAGGTAAGCCGGCTAAGGCAGGTTACACACCTGTGGCCCTGTGGAACTCAGCCAAGAGGCGGGCACACAGCGGGCATCCAGTAACGCCCTGCTGTTAGTGCTGGGCTTCGGAGAAGGGCCCTAGGCTGTCCACTCTGAGTGGAGCCAACTCCCACCACTCCCACTGTGGGGCCACTTTCCACAGAAGCCATGCAGGAGTGCTGGTCCACTGAGGCCAAAGCCTCAGGCCCTTTAACAAAGCTGGGAATCCAGAATTTTAAGATTAATAAGCAGTATCTCTAACCAAACATGACCACAGTATGGCTGTGGTGCCGACACCCCTTCCCAGCCGAGGGTGCAGGGCTCTGGCCCAGAGCAGGCTGTCAATAGGCCTGACCACTAACTGCCCCCACCCCCCAACCCTTTGATACTCTTCCCCTCCTTGCAATCCACAAGAGGGCCCTGCACCCCCACCACTGTCCAGCCGGGGTCAGTGGGCACAGTGACATCACCCAGATGGCTCCTTACTTGCCCATCCAGGTGGCATGGCTGGCAGGAAGCCTAGGCACAAACAGCGTTGACTTTCCGGTGTCAATGTCAATCACGCCGTAGCAGCCCGGCTCGGTGACTCCGAATGCCCAGTGAAAGAAGGACTCCTGTGGCAGGAATGAGGACCACGGTTACCCAGTCAGCAGGACAGAAACACGAGGGTCAAGGGAGCTGGGGCACCTGCCTCAGGACGGCTGCCCTCAAAGACTGGCCCCCAGCCTCACACAGCCCTCCATCTCAGCTCTCTGCCCCGACTCAGGCTCTGGGCTGCCTGTCTCTTCCTTCCTTCCAGGGTTTGGCAGGGGGCAGCCTGGCTGGCTCCTCTGGCACTGCTTTGAGCCTTTTCTGATGATATGTTTCACGCACATGCCCCAGCCCCCCTGTACCCCCACCTCACTGGCCACACGCCTTGGCCCTTGATAGGGCAGAGGGTACCCATGAGCACTACAGGTCCAGCTCAGCCCTGCACATGCCTCTCTGCCACCTGAATCTCTGCAGCCTCAATGCTGCAGGCAGGCATGATGCCACCTTGTCTTAGACACCAGTCTGGACATCTGCACGGAAATGGATGCCTCCAATTAGGACTTCTTCCTTCCTTCTCCCACCCCCGGGGCTACTGCTGGCTTCCGTGTTTAGCAATAAACACTGAGCTAAAATATCGCTAGAAAGGTATAGCAAGTGGAGGAGGAACTCTTCTAAAATTAACCTTGCAGAACATCAGTGATGGAGCCAACAGCTGAATTTAGGAGATCAGTTTTAAACCACAGAACATGTGAACTTCAAGAGGCATCAAGACAAGTCAGAAAAAAATTTAGACCTCCACGTCTAGCAACCAGGGGACTGCAGGCTTGTGACTACAAGACAAGGAGACAGGGGGAAGCCTTCCAGCAGGAGGCGCTCTCAGTAAAAACATAGTCACCGCTCTCGGCAGCACATCTCAGCCAGTCTGTGCCCTGTGGAGTGGACAGTCCAGATGGAGAGGCCAGGCCTTTCCACCTCCTCTCCACACTCAGATCCCTTCACGTCCCTCTGCCTCCTCCCCAACCTGGATGCCGGTGGCCATGTCCCCTAGGCCCCTGGATGATGGTGGTCATGTCCCCTAGGCCCCTGGATGCTGGATGGCCATGTCCCCTAGGCCCCTAGATGCTGGTGGTCATGTCCCCTAGGCCCCTG
>PVJC01022453.1:0-27316 GCA_004026665.1 Murina feae | reverse complement strand
CTTTGTTTCTGCTCAGTTAGGTTAAAGATTTCCTGAGTGCTCCTGACTCATTAGGAGGCCCTGTGGTACAGAGGCAAAAATTTTCTCTTTCCACCACCTAATTTCTGTTCCTCTTCCAATTTAATAGCCACACAGTGTGCCAAATTTTCTTATGTTGACGAAATAGGACTATTAAACCCTACAATCCACACAAAGGTAGAAAGAGTGGTTTCAGTTTATTATAATGCTTCAGACCAAAGTCAATATGAGGCCTAGCTTTCCCACTTACTAGTGGTGTGACTTTGAGAAGTGAATTAGCGTATATTACTCCCAGCTAAAAACTGGGGGTGATAATATGTATTTCACAAGATTGTTGTAAGGATTAAATGAGATCATGTATGCAAATCACTTGGTACATAGACCCACACCTGGCTTTATTATACCTCCCTAGTCTGATGCCCTGTTACTCATACACTAGTACAACCAACTTAAGCAATTATTCCTTGTCTTTCTCTGGATATGGAAGACAGAAATGTTGGTTTGTTCCATCTTTGCTCATTGAAATCCTGTCGATTCCTCAAGGTCCATAATTTAGTTCATGCAATATACATCTGTTGTTTTGTTTTTGCCATATCCAAGACCACTGGTATAGTGACAGCAGCCTAATTTTCCTTTGGAAGAAACCATTTCTTCTGAACATCCATCCTCCAGGTAGAGTGGATTTTGTTTCCAGTCTAAGGAGGGCAAGAGGGCCAGACTTAGCCAGTTGGCAAATTTTATCTTTCTCACCAGTGTGATTAGCTCAAGAGTGAGCACTTGCCCCGAGTTGGTCCAAAGAGATGAATCTTGGACTTTTCCCAGAACAATCTTTCAACAGTGCCTGATGAACCATGAGGCTGTCAGCCAAGGGCTGCCAGTGGCCAGCATGGAGTAAAAGTCTATCTAAGAATGACGCCAACCTGGAAGAAACCAGAGCCAAATGTCAGATTTCTCAAAGCATCGTGGGAGCATCTGGATCTAGCCATGCCTAAAGATCCATCCTCTCTCCACCCATGGCTTCTTAGTTTTGTGAGCCAAGTAATTCCCTTTTGGGCTAAAAGCCAGATTGAGTTAGATCTCCATCACTTGGTAACTATAGAGCCCCAGATAGTACAGACCACATCTTCCTAACCAATATGGCAATTCCTGAGTGCCTATTGCAAATGCGATTCTATATTTGGAATTGAGGCATGAAAGACAGGGTCCCTGAGGCTTAACTTTGTCTACTACCCCTTCTATCCTTTCAGTGAAGTGTCACTTAATTACAGCACTTCCCACATTCTGCAGTGTAATTAGCTGTATGCATGTCATTATAAGCTTGTGAAGACAGGAAACATTCACTCAATCATATTAGATAAGAATGTGTGTATGAAAGTGCAGGCTTATAATATGCACTCAGTAGATATGATTTCTTCTTTCTTTCACATTATACCTAGCATGGGTCTTGTTCATATTTGTTGAATGACATATATATTAATCAGTATCTCTATATAATACTAGATAACATTTATGGAATAATTATTAGCTACCAGGCATAAGTATGATCTCAATTCCACAATAATATGAGGAGATAGTAATCTTCCTTTTGTACAGGTGGGATAAACCCCAGCAAATTACAGCGTATAGAGTTAAAATCTTGCCCATAGTCCCATAGCTAGTAAGTGGCAGAGTGAGCACTCCAATTCATGTTTCTCTCACTCCAAACACTTAGCACATAGCCAATAAACTGTATAAAATGCGTGGGATTTCTTGCTTGCAAAATATTCTAAGTAGCTGTTCTTAATGAAGGTAAAGTGGTTGGGTTAAAAAGCCTTGACAGCTTGGGAAATCAGTCCTCAGATTGGTTCAGTGGTGCTGTCCAGGTTCACCAGCAACTTAGCATCATTTTGGGCGGTGGATAGGATAAGCAGAAATTCAGACAGCATTGCTATGTCAGATAGCAGGAGCAAATTTCTGCAGCTTTGTTCTTTCCACATAAGCCACAGATAGGAAGAAAATGACAAGAGTACAAATTGCAAGAACCTTTTCCAAAAAGTGTTGCAAATTTGATGGCTGCCAGCCAGGAAATTGTAGCATCCCTGGTTGTCACAAGTGCATCACAGAACAAAGAATCTCAGGCTGCAGGGAAGACGATAGGGTTGGAAATGAAGAGCTTATGAGAAAGTAAAATATAAAAATCTAACCAAGGGTAAATGGGCATAAAAGGTCCTTGAAAATTTCAGGAAGACCCGTTTAGAGTTTGAATGAGTACATGAGGGAAATATGCTATTTCTAGAGCTGTGAGGTACTTTCCCACCCCCACTCAAGGAATAGAACAGGCTCACTATTAAAATTCCGGGGATTCTTTGGGAGAAAAAAATGCATTCATAGGCAAATGGAAAAGGATGACCATGTAATGCTTTTTTAATAGTGCAATGAAAAATTAAATATTTATTATAGATTAAAAGTACTCATTAAAAAAGCAGATTTTTTTCCCCCACCTTAAAATCCTGGTAGGTGCTGGGTCCCTTAGGAGAATTGCTTCCTGAAGCCATTGTCCCTTTCCCGAGTCAGTCCTGTGGTCAAAGTGGGAGTTGGAGAGATAAGGGAAGATTGGAGGCACATCACTGCACCTTGAACTGGGGGGCCGGGAATAGGGGGTAGAAGTGGGAACAAAGAAGATGAACTATTACATTTGCCTTTTGGATTCTCAGTTTTGACATCTAAAAAAAGGGCCACGAAGACACCTTTGCCACTTGATAATTTTCAAGATTACATGGATAATGCATATAAAGTCTCTGAAGTTCCATGTCATTCACTCATGTACTTTACCAGTAGTCTGAGAGCCCCATGAGGGCAGAGACCGTGTATTTATTACATTAAAACTAAAGGCCTGGTGCATGAAATTCGTGCATAGGCACAGTCCCTAGCCTGGGATCAGGCCATTTTCCCTGGCTGCCCACAGCCGGCCCTGCCCCCCACCATCACCCACCCCTGGTTCCCTGTTTGCCATTGGGTGATCGGTGCCTGACAGCCATGGAAAAGGACCAAGAGGTTAGCTGTTCCCACCTGCTCACTAGCCCCACACCTGTTACTGGTCACCTTCTATGTGTGGGGTGACTGGTGGGCAGGGGCCTTGGCCTGGTGCTATGCATATCCCCCACCACCCACTCCCTGTTCCCCATTCACCATCAGGTGATCGGAGCCTGCTGGCCATGGAAAGGGACCGAGAGGTCGTCATTGCCCCTCATAGTGACTGGTGCAGCTGTCGTTCTGGTCATTCTTCCATTAGGGTCAATTTGAATATTATCCTTTTATTATATAGGATTATTATATAGGATATATTCCTTCTATGCCTAATTTAAGTGTTTTTATCATGAACAAATCTTGAGTTTTGTCAAATGATGTGGGTTTATTTTTGTTTGTTTTGCTTCTATTGAGATGGTCATATGAGTCTTTCATTCTATAAATTACATTGATTGATTTATAAATGGAAACCATCCTTGCATCCCAGGGATCAATCCCACTTGATCATGGTGAATGATCATTTTAATGAACTGCCTTTTTTTTTTTCAGTGCTTTGTTGAGAATTTTTGCATCTCTATTCCTCTGGACATCGGCCTGTAGTTTTCTAGTGCTGTATTCTCTGATTTTGGTGTCAGGATAAAGTTGACCTTATAAAATGAGTTTAGGAATCTTCCCTCCTCTTCAGTTATTTGGCAGAGATTGGCAATTCACCAGATGCATTCTAGTCCCTGGCTTTTCTCATTGTGAGATTTTGATTACTTATTCAATCTCCTTACCAGCAATTGGTCTATTCAGATTTTCTATTTTCTCCTGATTCATTCTTGGCACATTGTATGTTTCTGGTTATGTGTTCATAGTAGCCTCTTCTAATCCTTTGTATTTCTGTGGTATCAGTTGTAATATAATATTTTCATTTATAGTTTTGTTGATTTGGGTCCTCTCTCATTTTCCCTTGGTTAGTCTAGCTAAGGTTTTGTTAGTTTTGTTTATATTTTCAAAGAACTAACTCTTAGTTTGGTTAATACTTTCTATTGCTTTCATGTTCTCTATTTCATTTATTTCTGCTCTAATCTGTATTTTTTCCTTCCTTCTGCTAACTTTGAGCTCAGCTTGTTTTTTTCCTAATTTTTTAAGGCATAGAGTTACGTTGTTTATTTGGGATCTTTCTTACTTCTTATTGTAGGCATTTATTGCTAGGAATTTCCCCTCTTAAAACTGCTTTTGTTGCATTTCATAAATTCTGGGATGTTATATTTCTATTTTTTGTTGGTTTGTTTAGTACTTCCCTGGCCAGTATGACTCAGTGGCTGAGCATTGACCCTTGAACCAAGAGGTCACAGTTCAATTCCCAGTCAGGGCACTTGCCTAGGTTGTGGGCTTGATCTCCAGTGTGGGGCATGCAGGAAGCAGTTAATCAATGATTCTCTCTCATCATTGATCTATCTATCCCTCTCTCCTCTGAAATCAATCTAAACTAATAAAACTGTAATATTAAAATTAACTGTCTTTCCAGGAAGGGTAAGCCATGCCCACCAGCCAATCAGAGCAGCTGTATGCAAATTAGCCCAGGCAAGATGGTGGAGGCCGCAGCCCAGGAGAAGCCGTGCTACACATAGGCCACAATCGCCAGGGGAGGAGCAGGGTGCTGGCGATGGAGGCCTGAGATAGATCCAGTTGCGGATTACAGATGGCAGGGCAGCCTCAGGGGCAGAGGGACCGAGCCAGCTCCACTCCCAAGGCTGAGGCCTGGAAATCGATTCCAGGGTCCCAAATTGTGAGAGGGCACAGGCCGGGATAAGGGACCCCCCTACCCCCACTGAGTGCACAAATTTTTGTGCACCAAGCCCCTAGTAAAAATATATTTAAAAAATAATTTGGCAATCTTATGAAATAGGAAATGTTAGTGGTGGTGGCCTGTGTGTTTAATTTACAAAAAGGGTATTGACCTTCAAATATTCTGTTTATTATTGTTCTTATTCCTTTATTCTTCTCTTTTTTCCCTTCTCTTCTCCTTTTCCTCACCTTCTCTTCTTCCCATTCTTTTTGTTTTACTTAATCATCTTTATTTAAAAAATACATGTTAATATGTGTACAAGTTACACCAAATTGATTTTTCAAATTTGAGTTTTTAAGCATTCCTTGAGCTTTGCCAATGGAAGATTCTGCAGCTTAATTCCTTAGGGGAAAGTGGGTATATTGAATAAAAGGAAGCATGTTAAAATTAATGGTGAAACAATCCTGGGAGAATTTTCTTTAAAGAGAAAATATTTGTATGGTCCGAGTAGGAGAAATGTATCTACAACCTGGCCAGCCACTTTTTACAGTGAGGTAATCTCTCTACTACAAAAGCAAGGTCAGTGTGACAGCTTCCACAGGAGCTTCAAGGTTGCACTAGCATCTCTACCTCATTCCAGATAACAACGCCCTAGCATGTTCCCAGGAAGAGGTTTGATGTTGAGTCAGAGAACTTGATGATGCAGTTAAATTGCACATCTGTGCTCATTTATGGTCAACTCCGGTTTTTCTTTTTTTATGTCCATGTCATGGGCCTTTAATTTGGGTAATAAATATGCACAGCTTTTTTATGCTAGCTGCCTTCTAAACTGCTGCTTAGCCAGGTGACTTTTAAGTATTTTAAGTATTTTCCCCTAACAGTCAGGAAGAGTTCTGAGAGTGGGTAGAGAAAGGGGATTTCAAAATCCTGCTAAGTACAAGTATTTGTCAATTTGTGGGTGGGTATACTTTTGAAATATATGAATAGTCTTCAAGGTAAGATCCCATCTGGGGATAATCATGAGTTTGTGGAGAAATATTTTTTAAAGTTTGAAATTGTGCTGCTGGAATAAAATTTTTTTTCTGGGTGTTTATAGACCTATTCAGGCTTAAGAACAAGGTTGATTAAGTTGGAAGTATTGTCTCCATTTCTTACTACTAAAAACTCTATCTTCTTGCAAATGATGCAAAGCATCTATTTCACTTGTGGCCTCTCTTTTGTGTATTCCAGGGGCTCCAGCAGGTAGAAGTTTACAGCATGGATGGGATGGTGGGCCCCACACAGATGCACTGACACTGGTTAAAGGGATTCATGGACCAGACCTTGGTTTAGAACCTTGTCTGTGCTGGGTAAGTCTGACTCCTATGATAAGTAACTGCTAATTTCTTATTGCTCAATGATAGTGCTCCACTGAGAAACAGATTTTTCCTTTGCCCAGTGTGACAAACCCCAAAGGGCCAGCACAGTCTACAGATGGGAGAGTAGTTCTTTCAGGCAGAGAGGAGCCTTAGTTGCAGATGAGATCTTATTGGATTTAGCATATTGTTTTGATAGCCTTGTGATAAATCATTTGGATTATATATATTTCTATATTTACAACTAGTTTAAAGAACTTAGTATTTCAATGAAAATCTGCATGGCCCGCTAATTTTCTATAGGAACACCCTCCTGTTTCTGATGCCTCCCAGGTGTCACCTACGGTTGGTCATCTCCCTTATTATGAGCTGGGGGGAAATAGGCATCAACACTGCTTCAGCAAGTCCTTGTTTTCTCAAAGCTCTGGTCATTAATCAACACTTTTAGAAAACAAATAGAAAACGGCCAAAATAAGCAAAAAGGATAGTCAGTGTAGGCTCATTTCACATCCATTTATTTATTAACTAGGGGCCTGGTGCACAAAATTCATGCACAAGGGAGGGTGAGGGTCCCTCAGCCCAGCCTGCCCCCTCTCACAGTCTGGGACCCCCTCAGTATATGTTCTACTGATGACCACAGTCTGGCAGGTGCTGTGTGTGTGTGTGTGTGTTTGTGTTTGTGTGTGTTTGTGTGTGTGTGTGAGTCCACTGGGGGCCTGCCCAGAGCTGCACTGCAGAGGCTGAGAGCAGGTGCCTCTTGTGTGTGTCCCCACTGGGGGCCTGCCCCCAGCCGCATTGGAGGCTCAGAGCAGTCACTGTATGTGTGTGTGTGTGTCTGTATATCTGTGTGTTGCAGGCCTGCCCCCAGCCACACCATGGAGGCTTGGAGCAGGACCCTTCTGTGTTGATCTGTCAGGCTCCTGGCTTGACCTGCACGTTGTTCTCTCCCTTGAGCTGTGGCCAGGGCTGTGTGCTGCCTGCCAGCCACACCTGCCTGCTCACCGATCACTGGGGCGGCCTCTGGGGACAGGCCCCACTGGGGGCTGCCTGGGCGCCCCCCCCAAGCATTTGCTCCCCTGCTCCCATCGCTGTGGCGGCTGCAAGGGGAAGCAGGTCCTGCTGGGGGCAGACTGGGGCCCCCAAGCGTATGCTCCCCTTCTTTGATCACTGTGGCAGCAGTGACAATGGTCCTGCTGGGGGCCGCCCGGGGGCCCCCCTGCGTGTTTGCTCCCCTGCTCTATCCCACTGGGGTCTGCCCAGGCCTCCTGCATGTTTGTTCTCCTGCTCCCCATGGCCATGCTGCCATGTGGGGAATGGTTTGCTGAGGTCATGCCTCCTGGGATCACGTTGCCAGGGTGACGCTGCCAGTGTCCTGCCCCACAGCTATGGGTGCTGCCATTTTTGTCCCGGAGTGATGGTTAATTTGCATGTTACTCTTTTATCTAAAATCTTTTAGATAGGATTTTAAATGAACATTTATTAACACTATGACTGGGCACTATGCTGGAAACTACACATATCATTTCATGTTTCCCCTTTTCTTTTCACCCCCTCGCCCCCAACAGGATCATAACATTTTATTTTAAAGGTAAGGTACCTGCCTGTGGTCCAGCTTTATTTAATTAATTAAGCCAAATTCTTTTTGTAAATAACAGATTTCTGTGATTAGGGTTGTGGGCAGATTTAAACCCAGCTTGGTTGGGGTCTGTAATTCACACACTTCCAGCAGTGAGAGTATGGGGATGGGGACAGTCAGTAGACAGGCCCTGCTGTCAGCGTGCCTGGGTTCATATCCCAATTCCCTAAGCATTCTGGATCTCATTTTCCTTTTTTTAAAAACTGGATTGACTTTGGTTAATAAGATTATATAGGTTTCAAGGTAAACAATTCTATAATACACTATCTGTATATCGTATTGTGTGTTCACCATCCCAAGTCAAGTCTCCTTCTAATACCACTTATCCCCCTTTTACCCGCTTCTACCCGCCCACCACCCTTCTTTCCCTCTGTTAATCAGCATACTCTTGTTTATGAGGTTTTTTGTGTTTTTTTTCTGTTTAACCCCTTCACCTTTTTCACCTAGTCCCCCAACCTCCTCTCCTTTGAGAGATCTCAGTCTATTCTCTGTATCTGTGTGTCTGTCTCTATTTTGTTCATTAGATTCCACATATGAGTGAGATCAAGTGATACTTGTCTTTCTCTGACTGGCGTATTGCTCTACAGGTCCATCCCTGTTATTGCAAAAGGTAAGATTTCCTTCATTTTTTATGGTTGAGTAGAATTCCATTGTGTAAATGTACTGTACCTTTTTAAATCCACTCATCTACATATGGGCTATTGTAAATAATGCTGCAGTGAACATAGAGTTTTTGAATCAGTGTTGTGGGATTTTTCAGATAAATTCCCAGAAGTTGGGGGGGGGGGAATGATGGGACATTGCGGGGGATAAGGACACATTTGTAATTTCTTAATCAATAAAGGGGAAAAAATTCCCAGAAGTGGAATCACTGGGTAATATGTAGTTCTATTTTTAATTTTTAAGGTACATCCATCGTCTATGTGTGAGTTTATTTTCATAACTACTATATATAAATGATTTATCTTTCTGTTGGTAAATCATAGTAGAATCTCTCGGGTGTCTGAATGAATTGAATTACATTATCTACAGCAAGAATGTCAAACTCTCAGGCTGCGAGTTTGACATGTTTGGTCTATGGAGATATGACTTCAGGATGAGGGTCAGGCTTCTTGCCTCACACTGTTAGCTGCTACCTGAGATTTAGCAATTATAAGGTTTTGGGTATATCCTAGGATAAGTGAGGGTGCCAGGCAGATTTCTACTTGCAGCTGGCACTACCCCTTCATAACGTGGACTCACACTCCAACTTGCTTTCTTTATTACTTACCAAAGGTGCATGTGGTGGTTGGAAATGAAAGGGGATTTAGAGTTTTCAGGTCCTGGACCCTATCTAATCTGATGTTTCCTCTTCTACAAAATGAGAAGGAGAATCTTTACCTCACAGCATGATAAAAAGATAATACTAATATTACTGCACAACACTATCAACATTTCATTGGTACTCAGGGTATATCAAAAGCTCCCCGCACACCTGATGTCAGTGATTGACCGCTCCAGCTGTGATTGATGCTTGTCATGTCTTACAATATAGTCCCTGGCCCACATTAAATTGTGTTATTATTCAGTATTAAATGAGATTCTCATTAAAAAACCATATTGAGATACAGAAATATTGAAATGGAATTCTATGCATGAGGAGCGTTCTCTGTTTTTCAATGCAGCTATAATTTTTAAGTACATCAAGAATTCTGAGGTCCAGCTGACTTTCTGTAATGTCCCCTGAGGCACAACTGGGATTGTTAAAATACTGTTTGTATGTATTTGTATTTGTATTTGTATTTGTATTTGTATTTGTATTTGTATTTGTATTTGTGTTTCTTCCATTATCTTAATAGGTTTGTTTACATTTGTTAGCAGTTTATTAATAGTGTGGTAACTCATATTGTTGGTTTGGGGAACTCATATTCTTATGACTATCTGATATACTCAGAAGTGGTTACCAGTAATTAGACTTCCTAAAATACTGACTTTCCTTAGGTTAATGAAATATTTATATGCCAACACCTGCATCAAATTATAGCCTGGCATACCTTAGTCCTTCTCTGTTCACAGCATGGCCAGCAACACTGAGTGGTTGGTTGAAATGCAGAGTCACAGGCCCACCCAAGACCTACTGATCTGAATCCCCATTTTAACAAGATGTTTGCTGGAAGTTCATGAAAGTTCAAAAACACTGCCCCAGTAGACCCTACACTTAACTCTTGCCTTTTTCATTTCTTTTTAAAACTATTCACTGCTCTTGTCATAGAAAGTTTAGAATCAACAAAGCACTTTAATTACTTTCTGCATTGATCAGAACTAACCTAAAGAAATATGTTAGCTACATGTACAGTTTTATATTCATAGTTGCCACATTAAGTGAGAAACAATTTTAATGCATTTTATTTAAACCAATACATCCAAAATATCATATAAGTAGGTAACAATATGACATAATCAATGTATTTTAATGATAAAATTTCATTATCAATCCTTGTGTGTATATTATACTTATAGCACTTCTCACTTGGACTAGCCACATGGGTAAGTGGCTCTCTAACCAACAAGAGCAATTTTGGTGGATGTTGTGTCTATCAGCCAACTCTAGAGCTTCTTGAATTGCCATTCCTGTGGTGGTGACAGGTGGAGGAAACGCTGTATACACTTCCTGCTTGTTTTGTGTATTATTAGATGCTGACTGTGTATCAGACTTTGTACTAGGTTAGAGGGAAGAAAATGTGAGGAAGACACAGTTTTAAATATAATTACATTGTTGCATGACAAATGCAATAGAAAAAGCCCAGGTAAATGCTTTGGAAACATGGTAGAGAGAGCAGCCAATGTTGCCTAGGGCAGGAAGCACTGGGCTTAAAACCTGCAAGCTGGAGACACAGTGACCCGTACTCAAGGACTCACCTCAGCAACTCTGGCCTCTCATAGAGTTGTTGTTAGGGTAACATGATAGTGGTATGTAAAGTATCTAAAACATCTTAATAGCTATTAAAAGGAAGGTAATAGTAAATCTGAGCATTTATTAATGAGTGGAGTTTCATAGGTGCATCAGTCAGTGTTCACCAGTTATGAACATTTGCCTTCTTTCTCTCTAGATGATAGATAGATTTGTATATATGTTTATACACAGTGTATATATGTTTATACACAGTGGTTAGCAAAAGTAGGCTTACAGTTCACATGGAAAAAGATATGAAGGTTATGATTATTACAATAACTTTATTAACTGTTTTGTGTACACACAACTCTAAGCCTACTTTTGCACACCCCTAAATATTCACAACCATATATATGTTATGTACAAATATATATCATTTTTTTGTCATTTATATCTAAACTAGAGGCCTGATACATGAAATTCATGCAAGAGTAGGCCTTTACAGCCCTGGCTTTGTCCAGAAGGTCATTCCACTGTTCGACTGTTAGGTAGATTTGCATATTACACTTTCATTATTATAGGTATGTCGGTACAAGTATCCTGAGAACTAAAACACTTTGTTATATACTTAAGATAGAATATAATTATCGAATTAGTACCTTTAAAACACATTTCTTATTCTAAAACATATTTCTTGTTCTAATCCATAGTCCATATTAAAATTTTGCCCCCTTTTCAGTTCAGGTTTCAATAAGGATCATGTATAACATTCAGTTGTCCTATCTCTATAGTCTTCTGGAAGAGTTCCTCAGACTTTCTGTGGAGGAGAAAAGGCAGATATGTAAAAAACCTTGACATTTTTAGAAACAACAGGCTATTTATTTTGTAGAATATCCCTCAACTTGGATTGATCTGGTGTTTTCTCATGATTGGATGCAGGCTATATATTTTGGCAGGTCAGCTAGAACTTTTAAAGATACTTTTTAATGAAGGAACCAGTGATAGCTGGAGGGCAACATCACTCCAAGGCCTGAAGGAGAGGGGATATCTGAGAGAAGCTGCCATACCCAGAGCCATGGCAAAGAGAGAGGGAAGGAGAGAGGAGAGAAGGAAATACCCTGACCTCTTTTTGCCGTTGGATTTCTTACAGTTGCTCTGAGTGGCTGAACTCAACAAAAAGCGGACAAGCAAGGCAATCCAGGCAATTTAGTCTTTAGCAGTCGCATCCTAGAACAGGGAGAATGGTACAGAAGCACAGAGAATAGATCTCAGGATTAGGAAAAACAAATACCACCACCACACCAAGCAAATAAATTGTTGAGAGCACTCCAAATAGAGGGAGCAGTATGTGCGAAAGGAATGTAGTGCTGAGGAACATCTTGGAATGTACTCTGTGAGGTCAAGAGGTTGAGCCATTTTGTAAAATTATTACCTATCAAGCTGAGGGCTTTTGAGTTGCTCCTGCTAACAAAGATTTTTATGTGGGGGAGTCACATAAACATTAGTGTTTCACAAAAAATACCTATGGTAGCAATGAAGTAGAATTGGAAAAGAAATGGCAGTCAGGTAGTTATATATGCAACAGTTCATAGCAGAGAAAAAAGACAAGAGTCATTTGGGACGTTTGTTGATAATGGCAACTAACAGATAGTGGGTACCTATAATTTCACCCTAGATTAAAGATCTCAATATTCAGAGAAACTCTGAGACAGGTGTTATAATCAGTTTTAATGACAACCCTGTTGCATGACAACTTTTTGGCACTGTAACATATGTGGTCCATAACAATGATGGAGCACATATGTATATTGACAGTGGTCCCATAAGATTATGATGAAGCTGAAAAATTACTATTGTGTAGGAATTCTGTTGTAGCACAATACATTACTCACATGTTTGTGCTAATGCTGGACTATAGCGTTTATAAAGTCTAGAATAGTGTCCTAGGTCTTCCCATTCATTCATAAACTCACCCAGAGCCACTTCCAATCCTGCAAGCTCCATTCATACTGGTGTACCATTTTTAAAATTTTGTATATTCTACTTTTCCTACACCTTTTCTAGATTTAGATATACAAATACTTACCATGGTGAGATAGTTGCCTGCAGTATTTCATATAGTAACAGGCTTGTGGCCTACGTGTGTAGTAGGTTATGCTATCAAGGTTTGTGTATGTGCTCTTCGAATGTTCACACTATGACAAAATCACCTTCACCTGACAAAGCATTTCTCAGAATATATTCTGGTCATTAATGTACACATCTATAATAATAAAAGCATAATATGCTAATTAGACTGGACAAAGCTGGGGCTGCAAGGGAAGCCCAGGTCCTGGGTTCCTGCCAGCAGCTGGAGGGAAGTCAGTTCCAGCAGCGGGTGGAAGGAAGGCCCACTCTTGTATAAATTCTGTGCATCGGGCCTCTAGTGACTATATAAGAAATAAAAATGTTTGGTAGGTGATAATACCATGAATCAAGGTAGAATGTTTAAAGTTGCTAGTGGGACATATGGTGAGTCCTAACCAGTAAGTTATTGAAAAGTGGGATAGGAACCTATGAAGACAGATATGGACTGGGGCTGGGAAATGGGAGACATCACATTGTGAGAGCTGCAATCATAGAAAGTATGAGACTGACCGTGAAACAATAAGGAATATTCAAAAAAGAGCTAGAAAATGTCAGATGTTTGGAGGGGAAAAAGAATACCACGTGCAGTGAATTTTACTGTTGGTATAATTGGCCTATAATTTTGGTCTCAATATAATTCCAGTGGGTCTAGACTTCTAAAGGACACACAGTTACTACTTTGAAAATAGAAGTTCTGGTTGAACATAGCAACATAAGATCCTGAACTTACCGTATTTTCTGGCATATAAGATGACTGAGCATATATGACGACCCCCAACTTTTGAGATTTTCCTGGGTTAAAAAGTCCAGATGGAGACCGTGTGCAGCACAAAAAGGAGCTGACCGGAGACACTTGTGGTCTCTGTCCGGCTCCATTGAAATGAATGGAGTGCGGTCGTTTTT
Organism: Murina feae; assembly: GCA_004026665.1. Taxonomy (NCBI): domain Eukaryota; kingdom Metazoa; phylum Chordata; class Mammalia; order Chiroptera; family Vespertilionidae; genus Murina; species Murina feae. Next base: position 13,625 of record PVJC01022453.1, on the reverse strand, counting down.
GAGCTCCCCCCACCATATGCGGCAACCGCAGATTTTCCAGTCTGGCTCGGAAGTTTCAGCACCCACCCTATAAGACGACATCCGGTGTATAAGACGACCCCCGACTTTTGAGATTTTCCTGGGTTAAAAAGTCATCTTATACGCTGGAAAATACGGTACATTCCTCTGAACACACCAAATCTACAGTCACATATAGACGAATTTCATTAAAAAAACAACCTAAAAACACTTAAAAACTAGCTGAGCAACTCCTACACATCAGGGGAAAAGGGGAAAATAGCACACCCTGTGAAGCAGGTAGGAGAGGCTAAGACACAATCTTGTCATATGACTCATAGTCAAGAGGGAACTCAAAACCTGCAGCTTCTTCCAGAGGAGCAAAGAGTTTGAACTCCACATCAGGCACCTGCACCTGAGAGACAAGCCCCCCAAACATCTAGCTTTGAAAAGAATGGGCTGGCTTCCAGGAGACACACAAGACAAACTGAGAACCAGCTCTTAAAGGGCTCGCATGCTCAGACTCCGCTGCCCCAATGCCTAGTGCAGCCTATTGAGAGATGCCCACGCTTTATGTGTAAGAGGCCCACGTATCTTAAAGCACTGGCCTGCAGGGCAGGCAGCTGATTTAACATACATCTAGTGACCTTGCGGAGGTGCTTTTGAGGGAGGGAGGCTACTGGGTACCATCCTCATGCTCTCCATCTGCCACTCTCCAGAGCATGTGAATCTGGTGCCCTGGTTTTTGTGGCTGTTGCCCACTCTTCTGGCCATTGAGTCCTGTATTCTGAGTCCCACAGGACTGGAACAATTAGGGAGACCATTTTTTGACTGGCTATCACCCCCAGGATCCCTCACAGACGGGCTGGAACACACTCCGAGTCTTTCTGTGAAAGAGGTCTAATTTCCTTGTCCAAAAGCTTGGGCCTGAGGGGACAGTCTTTGTGCGCTCCGTCTGCTGTGCTCCAGCTCACTGGTATCTCTACGAAGGAACTTAGACCCTTTTCTGGAGCCCTGATTGTTGTGGTTGCTGCCAGGGGACAACTCTACACTGCAGGGCTCTGGGGAACATCAGCGCTTGCTTTCCCAGGTCCCATGGGGCACGGAAAGAGGCAGCAGATCCAGAAGAGAGGCCTACAATTGGCTTGTGTTTGCACTCTCCCTGTGCTACACTCCCGGAGGGTGGCTTCAGAAAGTTTTTGGTAAACAACCACCCCCCAAGTCACTGCAGGGACAGCAGACTGAAGCACACGCTCGTCCTTTCTGTCGAAGAAGTCTATTTGTCCTGCAGCTTTGGTCTGAGGGGCAGGATGTAGGTTTGGCATAAATCTAGAGGTGTTCTCATGGAACATAGGCTGGTTGTGATCCCCAGTGGGGCTCATGCCTGTGGTCCCATAGGACTGTATATATTTGCATGTAGTACTCACCCCTTTTCTGCAGGACATACAGTCCAAAACCTTAAGTGGTTGCCTGAAACCATGGATAGTACTGAGCCCTATCTATACTCTGGTTTTAAGTTATGATTAAAGTTTAATTTGTAAATTAAAGGTAGTTATAGAAATATGGGTTACTTAAACACAACTACTGTGATACCAGGATGGTCAATCTGGTAACCGAGATGGCTACTAAATGACTAATAGGCTGATGTCATATGCAGTATGGATATGCTGGACAAAGTGATGGTCCATATCTCAACATGATAGAGGCTGTATGTAATAAGCCCAGAGCTAAAATCATACATGATGGTAAAAGCTTTGCCTCCAAGCTCAGGAAAAAGACAAGGGTGCTCATGTTCACACTCGTACTCAAAATAGTACTGGAAGTCCTAGCCAGGCCACTCAGGCAAGAATAAGAAACAACAACAAAAAAGGCATTCAAATAAGAATGGAAGCAATTACATTTTCTGTTTGCAGATGGCATGATTTTTCATATAAAAATCCCCCAAGGACCACCAAAAAAATTGTTTGAACTAATAAGTGAATTCAGTTAAGTTGAGGGATACAAAATCAACATACCAAAATGTGTTGTGCTTCTATATACTTATAACAAATATCACAAAGAGAGATTAAGAGAAAAATCCCATTTACGAATTCATCAGAAACAATAACAAACATAGGAATAAATTTAACCAAGAAGGTGAAAAACCTGTACACTCAAAACTATAAAGTCAGTGATGAAGTGAATTGATGAAGACACAAATAAATGGGAAGATACTGTGTGTTCATGAATTGGAAGAATTAATATTGTTAAAATGTTAATACTACCCAAAGCAATCTACAGATTCAATGAAATTCTTATCAAAATTCCAAAAGCATTTTTTTCCCACAAAAATAGGACAAACAATCCTAAAATTTGTATGGAACCACAGAAGACTCCAAACAGGCAAAGAATCTTGAGAAAGAAAAAACTGAAGGCATCATGCTCCCTGATTTTAAACTACATTATGAAGTGATAGTGATTAAAAGAGTATGTTATTGGCCTGAAACAGATACATAGATTATTGGAGAATAGAGAGACTAAATATAAGGTAAATTAATTTATGGCAAAGAAGACAAGATGTGCAATGGGTAAAATACAGCCTCTTCAGTACATGGTGTGGGGAAGAACTGGACATCCACCTGCAGAATGAAACTGGATCACTCTCTCACACCATACACAAAAATTAACTCAGAATGCATAAAAGACTTGAATGTTGGATCTAAAACCATAGAACTCCTAGGAGAAAACACAAGGTAAGCTATTTGACAGTGGTCCTGGCAATGATTTTCTGGATTTGACACACAAGCAAAGGTAACACAAGGCCTCCATAAAACTAAAACACTTCTGCAGAGTAAAGAAAACAATAAAAAATGATGAAAAGACAATCTACTGAAGAAGAGAAAATATCTGCAAATCAAATATTTGGTAAGGGGTTAATTTTCAAAATATATAATATAAAAAAGTTTTAAAAAGAGCAGAGGATCTGAGAAGACATACTGAGAGTCAACACTCAGTATGAGAAGATGCTCAACATCACTAAACATCAGGAAAATGCAAATCAAAACCACAATAAGATAGCACTTCACACCTGTTAGAATGGCTATGATAAAAAATATAAGAAATAACAAGTGTTGGTGAGGATAAGGAGAAAATGGAACCCTTGTACACTGTAAATGAGAATGTAAATCAGTGCAGCCACTATGGCAAACAGCATGGAGTGTACCCCCCCAAATTAAAGATATAACATATGATCCAGCAATTCCATTGGATAAGTACTCAGAAATATATTATACACTAGGGGCCCGGTGCACAAAATTCGTGCACGAGGTGGGGGGGAGATGGTCCCTCAGCCCAACCTGCACCCTCTCCAATATGAAGTTCTTGGGGACTCTCACAATCCAGGACCTCTGGTTCTTAACTGCCCCCAGCTTCCGCCTGCAAACCGCCCCAGAGCCCGGGCACCCACACCGGAGGCTCAACTCCAGTGCCAGTGCCCAGCCATTGGGCCTTTGCAGGCCGCCGTCTCCCGCCCCCAGCTTCTGCCTACAAACCACCCAGGTGCCCGGCCATCGGGTCTTTGCAGGCCTCCGCCTCCCGCTCCCAGCTTCCGCCTACAAACTGCCCCAAAGCCCAGGCACCCACAACGGAGGCTCAACTCTGGTGCCAGTGCCCAGCCATCGGGGCTTTGCAGGCCGCTGCCTCCGGACAGGCTTTTTCCCTGTAGGCTCGCTCTTGGGGAGGGGTGGGGGGCAGACAGGAAGAGCTTACCGGCTTGCTTGCTCCTGGATCCTGAGGCAGAGAGAGGTCTTTCCTCTGCCCTGCTGGACCCTGGGGTTGCGGCCTCCACCATCTTGCCTCAGCTAATTTGCATACAGTTGCTCTGATTGGCTGGTGGGCATGGCTTACCCCATCCCGGAGAAATGGTTAATTTCAATATTACACTTTTATTAGTTAAGATATATTATACTAGGTATACTAGGGGCCCGGTGCACAAAAATTTGTGCACTCAGGGGGTCCCTCAGCCCAGCCTGTGCCCTCTTGCAGTCTGGGACCCCTCTGGGGATGTCCACCTGCTGGCATGCCTGGCCAGCCTGGGTGAGGGACTGATGGCTGTTTGCAGGCTGGCTAAGCCCCCCAGTGTGGACCCTCACCCCATTGGGATGTGGCAAGCCTGGGTGATGGGATGAGGGCTATTTTCAGGCTGCCCACAGTTCCTTCAGGTTTTGGGTCCCTACTGGGGTGCCTGGGCAGCCTGGGTGAGGAGGTGAGGGCCATTTCAGGCTGCCCACAGTCCCTTCAGGGTTTAAGTCCCTACTAGGGTGCCTGACCAGCCTGGGTGAGAAGCTGAGGGCCATTTTCAGGCTGCCCACAGCTCCCATTGACCCAAGGTCCCAGCGAGGCTGGTTGGAATCAGGTTTTTGGGGTTTATTTGTCTTCTATGCTTGAAACACTGTTGCTTTGAGCTGAGCAGCAGGTAACAAAGCCTCGTTTGCTTCAGCTCTGCGGCTTCTATAATTGAAACATTGTTGCTTGAGCAGAGGCCCACCGGCCTAGTCAGGCAGTTGCAATAGAAGCCTCCTGCTTGTTCCAGCTCCATGGCTGCCGGCCGCCATCTTGGCTGGGTTAATTTGCATACAGCCACTCTGATTGGCTGGTGGGCATGGCTTGGGTGTCTTGGAGTGATGCTCAATTTGCATATTGCTCTTTTCTTAGATTAGATACTAGAGGCCTGGTGCACAAATTTGTGCATGGGTGAGGTCCCTCGGCCTGGCTGCCATTGGGACTGATTGAGGCTGGCTGGCTGGCTGGGGGAAGGGACCATGGGAGGTTGGCTGTGGAAACAAACTGACCACCAAGGGCAGTTCCTGCATTGAGTGTCTGGCCCTTGGTGGTCAGTGCATAACAGAGCTACCGACCAGTTGTTATGGTCACTTAGGCTTTTATATATACTAGAGGCCTTATGCATGAAGATTCAGGCAAGAATGGGCCTTCCTTCCCCTGGCTGCTGGCACTGCCTTTGCTCCTGCTGGAGCTGCCTTTCCACCTTCGTTCCAGTCCAAAGCTACCTTTCCACCTTCCCACACTGCCCAGAGGCTTGGAGTGGCTGGGGCGGTGCGGAATGCCTGCAAATGCAAATTAATCTGCCATCTTTGTTGGATTAATTTGCATACCCACTCCTGATTGGCTGGTGGGCATCAGGGCGGTATGGTCAATTTGCATCTTTCTCTTGCACATAATGGAATGTTATTTGGCCATAAAAAAGGAAATTTTGTCATATATGACAACATGGATGAATCTTGAGGGCATTATACCAAGTGAAATAAGTCAGACAAAATACTGTATGATCTCACTTATATCTGGAATCTAAATAAGAACAACAGAAACTGAGTTCGTAGGTATAAGGAACAGACTGGTGGTTGTCAGAGACAGAGTGAGCAAAATGGGTGAAGAAGTCAAAAGTTTTAAACTTTCAGTTATAAAATAAGTCATGAAAATATGCTCAACATGGTGACTATAGTTAATAATACTGTATGACATGTTTGAAAGGTGTTAACAGATTAGATCTCAAAAGTTGTCATCACAGGAAAAAAATGTTGGAACTAGATATGGTAACGGATGTCAGCTAGACTTATTGTGGGTATTATTTCTCAGTATGTACAAATATGAATAATGATAATGTACACCTGAAACTAATGTCACGTTATGTATGTCAATTATGCCTCAACTTAAAAAAGGAAAATAGTTACTGCGATAAGATATATTCTCTAGGACATGACAATAACTCTATCTCATTACCAAAGGTTTAGCTTCTTTGAAGTATCTTGGATTGCTTTAGACTCCACCACTATTTTGTTATGTGATATTTCCTATGCCATTTAACTTCTACCTTGCAATTAGTGCTTTTTGAGTTCCTAAAAAATGATACTTTGTATTGAAAATTATTTTAGTAAAATATTTCAAAGTCCTTGAAGTAAAATGCATACATTTTAAAATGTTAGTTGCATATAGGATTATGGCTAGATCTTAGTCAAAATGCAAAGTCCCTTACATTAAGTAGATCCTAAATTAGTTTTTCTTAATAGTCTGAGTAGATGTTTTATGTATTTTTCATGTGGAATAAGAATCATTTAAGGAGCGATGGAAACCACTAATGTAGCTTAATGCTTTCTATTACTTTGGAATCATTTATTTCATCCCTTGGTTACTGGCATTTCTATTAGGGTTTAGAGACAACAATAAGAAATTTTATGTTTTATGCTTCATTGGGAAAAAATTCTGATATTTAACCTCAGATAATTGGGAATCCCTTTGAGGATGTGTTGTGTATTTTTGGAGGCTGTGTTTTTAAACCACAAGCAAGTATAGAACACAATTTATCCTGGGAGACTTCCTTAGGATATATAATGTCCTTTTTGTGGATTGTTATATATACTATATATGGTTGTATTGTATATTATATCTCTTATTAACTCTAATGCCATCACTAATGTTTTAATATATAACTAGATGTGCCTCAAGGGAGCTATTTTTGTATTTTACTGGCAAGAAGCACACAAAAAATTTTCTCTCTGCTGTTCCCCTCTATTATGAATTAATATCCATTACCAGGGGACCTCTTATGATATAAAAGTGTCATCCTGTGAGTGATATGGATGAAATTACCATGGAGGGAAACTCAGCAGTAACCAGAGGATGAATAAGGCAGCACCTATTCTGCTAAACATGGCACTCTTGATGCCTTACATTAATTTATGATAAATAATTTGCATTGCTAATTTCCAAGTTTAATAATCTGCATTATCTTTTTAGTCACAATCTTTTCTTAATGTCTCTTTCTATACTGGAATAAAATATTCTAATAAAACGGAAGCATTTTTGCCAGCTCCAGAGTATTCTACAATTTCTATAAGAGAAGGTTATAGCCAATAAGAATACTGGAAGGAGGGATCCTTTCAAATGACATTGCTGCCTACACTGCTTTTCATTTCAGCAGCAAAGGAGTTTCAGGAAAAGGCGACTGATCCACAATGACAGTCCTGTGTGTTGTAATATGATGGTTGCCTGGCAACTCTACCTGAGGAAACTGAATATTAGACTTATATCTGTAGAATCCCCTCTTGTTGTCAAGGTGTATAGGTATTTAATATATTAAGTTCAGAAAATACTTAAAAGTGAAAAGATTTGTTCATTTGATGATCCTTTGGCAGTGTGTAAGATTGTTGGATATCTACAAATAAGGACTGGGGAGTAAGTGGTAACAATGCTGGGAATAGGTCTTGAATGTATTTGAGTCTCTTTTAAGTGAGTCTGAGCCTAACCTTGGTGTCTCACATCCCTAATTTTGTCTCTTCCAAAGACATCTCTCTACGCTAGAAGGACTTTTATTGACTATCATTACTGTGTTAGGTTGTCTACTAGATATGGACTATGGAATAACTGTGAGCAAGACAGAGCCTGTTCTCTTTCTATTTGGGGTGGACACTTTGTCATCTAGTAGAGTGTACACCTGGAAAGAAATGTTCTGTCACACTCAGGGCACACACCCATCAGTATCAGCTATTCTTTTTGCACACTTGCAGAGGTCAAAGTAAGCTGTGGATTATGCTCAATGCCCAGCCCACTACTTATAGCTCCAATCCAAGCTCCCCTCCACCCCCATGCTCAGAGTATGCTATAACTCCAGTCATTACCCTGGCCTAGTGGTCCCTAAACCTCCATTCCTCGTTCTCATGCATCAGATTTCACTTTCTGAGTCTATTCTGCTTTTTGACTTCCATGTAACTTATCTTAATGCCCTCATTGATCTCCCCTCTATTTGTTTATTTTTTATCTTCACCCAAAGATATATCTACTGATTTTAGAGACAGAGAGAGAAACACTGATGTGAGAGAAACATCCATTGGCTGCCTCTCACATGGGTCCCAACTGGGGACCAAACCCACAACCTAGGTAAGTGTCCTGAGCTAGAATAACACCGGTGACCCTTTAGTGTACAGGACGACACTCCAACCAAGTGAGCCACACTGGCCAGGGTTCCCTTCTATTTAAATCAGTCATACATAACATCTGTGAGGGAAAATTGGCTAAAAGATGGCATATTTTACTAATGAGAAAACTCTCCTTAGGAATGGTGGAGTACCTTAAATTCTGGAAATGGACAAGGTGTCAAAATAAAAGATTGTTTTCAATGCATAGGCTAACAACTTATATTGTTGATGATGTCAAGTGTCACCTTGTATCATTACAAAGTTCCAAATGGGGTCATTTGGTCATTAATTTTCCATAGGGCCATTATCTCAGTTGGTTGAGGTAGTTGAAAACTAGTTACTGCTTTGATTTGTATTATAATCATAGGACTTGTGAGCTGCCTTTTTTTTCACACTGGCCACCAAAATACCCATGACTTCTATTCGTTCATTTTATCCCAAATCAGTACATATCATCACAAGGAAAAGAGATAAATAAAAATGATCTATCTCCACTACCTCTGTCACTCATTAAGACAGCACAATATACTCTGCCACAGCTCATCAAGAAAGGGCACCTTCATTAAGAGAGTTACTGAATCCATCAGCATCCAGTGGGGGAAGCTGAAGCAGTGTGTGATGGAATAAAGATTCATTACAGCAATGAGAACCTATGTAATTGTCAGAGAAGCTAGGGAAGTAAGTATCCAAAAGGGAGAAATGAAGGATCAGAGAAAAGTCACCAGCCAGCATTCCTAAAGCCCGGGGTCAGATGGGCAGGTAAGAACTTACAGGGGAATCTGGGAAGCAGGCGTGTTCGGTTTCCAGGGTAGGGCTGTGAAGGGAGCTGGGGAAGAGCCTATGGAAAGCTATTAGCTGTGGTGGCAACTGTTTGTGAGGGTGTTCAGCCAAATGTCTGTTAGGGAGGAGGCTGCTGGTGGTCAGCAGCACTGTCAATCACAAGGAAGAGTGGACACAAAGCTGGGGAGAGTAAGGACAAGCTAGTGTCCACTGACCCCTTGGAGTTGCTCTGTTAAACACAACCACCTGCAGAAAAGAATGGCTGCTGCTTCACTTCTGTCTCCCTGGACTCATGCCAAGTTTTAGTCTGGGACCCTACATGGAAGAGGATTCCAAGCAATGTTCCCTATTAACTGGATTGGCACAGTTTAACCCACCATGGACTTTATGTAGAGGAGGCTGTGAGGAATGCTCTCATTATACCCTCATGGCAGACCCTTCCGATAGATGTTAGTGAGCTCCCTGAGGACAAGGACTCTGTGTCACATTCATCTTTTTTATCCCTCCATTCACTTCAGAGGAAGAGAAAGTAGGAAGGGCTGGTTATAGCTGCAACTTCGTAATAGCTGCTTTGGTCATGCTATAAGATGACTGGTTGGTGATCAGCCTTGCCTTGAACATGGGTCCTCCAGCTCACACTTATCTGCTTCTTCTCTTCCCTCAACAGTAGCACAGCTCCCTTCAGATGGGTGACCAGTTGGCTTTCTCATGGCCACTTGAAAGTAACTTGCGCTCACAGGTTCCACTGTGCTAGTCACCAGGAATGCGGAGATAGAAGTAAGTTGCTCGCTTTTAAGGCATGCAAGGGAGCAGCAATCCAGTGGGAGAAAGGTGACATAAAATCATGGAAAGTTAAATAATAGTAATAGAAAATAAAAATTAGATGTTCACAAGTGGCACATTCACAGGGGAAGTCAGTGTGGGTTAGCGCTGTGGAAGGTTTTGGGAGAAGGTGTAAAATGAGAAAGACTTGGGAGGGACAAACAATAAGCTCAGCACCTGCAATTGCTGTCAGTCAACCTTGGGAACCAGAGAAGCATATGTAACCTCAGATGTTAGGACTGGCAGAGGTTAATCTAGTGCAATTATTCAATTCTACAATACAAGGAGAAAATATCACAATAATTCAGGGAGGAAAAATAGGACAAAGGTTATACAACGAGAAAATGGAGAGGGGAAAAATATCTATCAGTTTTGAACCTATTTAAAAATTCAATTAAATTAACATATATGCCTGACAATAGCTGTGTACAATGGCAGAAACACTTTTGTCTTCAAGTGATTAATATGTCAAGTTTTGGGCTTGCTCTCAGAATAAAATTGTAATATTGGGTTAGCAATACCATTGCTTGGTTCAGAATATAATCTGCATCAGAATGACATTAAAAATTCTGTAGCTTAGTTGCCATTTCAGGAACTTAAGCTCCAGAAATGATTCAGCAGAGGGAAGTAGGCCAAGGGTTATAATGAGATCAAAATCTATGAGGTAGGTCATCCTTTGAGAATAACATTTCCTTTCCTTCAATACCATTTCCATAAGAATCATCGTAAGTCTTAAGTTGTCTTTAATTTCTTCCCAATTTTACTTTTCCTTTTTTTGTAATAAGGCCTAGATAATTTCCACAATAAATCAGCATGTTGACTACTATTATTTTTCTGTCAAAGCAGATATGATAAATGCTCTGGTTTTCTCTGGCATAATTCAATTTGGACTATAGTTTAAATCTACATAAGAGACTACTGTTATGAGCTGAATCGTGTTTCCCCTCACCCCCCAAATTCGCATGTCGCAACCTAATTTAACCCCCAGTACCTCAGAAAATGACTGATAATATTTGAAGATAGGCTCTTTAAAGCAACAAATAAAAATGAGGTCTTAAGAGTGGCTCTAATCTAATATGACTGCTGTCCTTCTAAGATATTGGCACACATAGCAGGAAGACCATATGAAGACGCAAGGAGATGACAAGTTAAAGAGAGAAGGGTCAGAAAAAAAACAACATCTTTCTGACACCTTAATCTTAGACTTCTAGACTTCAGGAATGTGAGAAAATAAATTTCCGTTTTCTAAGCTATCTGTTATTACAGCCCTAGCCAATGGATACAACTACTATTTTCAAATGGAAAACAATGAATATACTACGATTACTTACAAGTATTATCATTCTATCCTCTGAGATAAGCCAAATGGATGCAAGCTATAAGTTCTATCATATTTGGCCTCAAAATAAGAAGCCCACAGAGAAGATATCCCCAATTTAAGGGCTGAGATCAATATTAGACTTAGGGTGGTTTAATGAAACATTCAGGGAATTCAGAGCCAAAGTTATGTTTGAAACTCCTCCCTCTGCAACTTAATTCTACTTGTGTGATAGAACTATTAAGACCAAATATGGATTTGACAAGTCAAATATGGACAAGAATCATTTGATGAGGTTTCTGTTCAAGATGATGAGATAGGAAGATATGAACTCACCTCCTCACAGGAATCTATAGCTATATATGGAACAAATTAAAAACATACACAAAACAACCCAACAACCACCAACTAGCTGAGTGACTCCTCCACAAGGAGCTAGCAGGAAAACATATCAAAGCAGGTGGGAGAGGCTGAGACACAATCTTGTGATAAAATCCACCCACAGCATCACCATCCACAACTGAGAGGGAACTCACAATTCCAAGTTTCTCCCTAAGGAGTGCAGGGTTTGCACCCCACTAACTTTTAAGACCTGCATCTGAGAGGTGAGCCCCTAAAACATCTAGCTTTTAAAACCAATGGGGCTTGCATACATGAGACCAACAAGGCTACAGTGAACTGAGAAATGGTTCTTAAAAGGACTGGCACATATTCATCAGGAATACTGGCTTGTAATTCTCTTTCTTTGTAGTGTCTTTATCTTGTTTTGGAATTAGGATTATGCTGGCCTCAGAAAAAGAGGTTGGAAGTGTTCCTTCCTCTTGTATTTTTCGGAATAGTTTAGGAGTACATGTGTTAGTTCTTTGAATGTTTGGTAAAACTCCCCTTTGAAGCTGTCCAGACAACAGCTTTTGTTTGCTGAGAGTTTTTTTTTTTCATTACTGTTCCCATTTCATCAGTTGTTCATTGGCCTATTCAGGTTTTCTGATTCTTCCTGATTCAGTTTTGGAAGATTGTGTGAACAGAACAGAATAGGACATACACAAATTGAAAGTGAAAGGATAAAATAATATTTTATGTAAATAAAGTCCAAAAAGATAAAAGCTGGAATAGCTATACTTTTATCAGATAAAATAGACTTAGAGACAAATACCCACATCACATAATGATAATGGGACTAATCAAAGAAGAGAATATAACATTTGTTAATATTTATGCCTTCAACATAGGAGCACCTAAATGTATGAAGCAAATATTAACAAACCTAAAGGGAGAAATAAACAGCAATACAATAATGGTAGAGAACTTTAATACTCCACCTTCACCAATGGATAGATCATCCAGACAGAAAATCAATAAAGAAATATCGGCCTTAAATGACACAGAAGACAGGAAAATCTCAGACACATACAGAACAGTCCATCCAAAAACAGAATACACATTCTTTTCAAGAACATATGGCACATTCTTTAGACTGGATCAGATGTAGGCCACAAAATAAGTCTTAATAAACTGAATAACAAGAATTAAATCCTATCAAGTTTCTTTTCCAACCACTAAGGTATTGAACTAGAAATCAATGACAAGAGGAAAACTTAAAAATTCACAAGAACTTAGAGAAAAGCAATATGCAATTGAACAACCAATGGGTCAAAAAAGAATTCAAAAGAAATAAAAATACCTTGACACAAATAAAAATAAAACATACCAAAACTTATGGAATGCAGCAAAAGTAAAACTATGAAAAAAGTTCACAGCATTAAATGTGTACATCAAGAAACAAAATAAATCTTAAATAAGCAACCCAACTTTATACTTCAAAGAACTAGAAAAAAATGAAGCAAAGATAGAAGAAAGGAAATAAAGATCAGAGTAAAAATAAATGAAACTGAAACTAAAAAGACAATTCAAAAGATCAATGAAACTTAGAACTGGTTGAACAGAGAAATAAAATTGACAAACCTTTAGCTAGACACACCAAGAGAAAAAAAGGAAGAAATCTCAATAAAAAATGAAAGAGGAAATGATACCACAGAAATACAAAGATTCATAAAAGACTACTATGAGCAAATAGATGCCAATAAATTTGACACCCTAGATAAAATGGATAAATTCCCTGAAACATACACCCTACCAAGACCGAATCACGAAGAAACAGAAAACCTGAACAGACCAATACTAGTAAGTGGATTAATCAGTAATAAAAAACCTCCCAATTTACAAAAGTCCATGACTAGATGTCCATATTCTATCAAACATTCAGAGAATTAATACCATTCCTCAAACTCTTCCAAAAAAACAGAAGAGGTGAAACAACTCCCAAATTAATTTTATGAGGCCATTATTACCCTGACTCAACCCTCACAGAATGCCACAAGAAAAGAAAATTACAATCCAATGTCCTTAATTAAATATGGATATAAAACTTCTCAAGAAAACCTCGGCAAACCAAATTCGTCAATAGAGTAAAAGGATCATACACCATGATCAAGTGGGATTTATTCCAGGAATGTTTCAAAAATAAATCCTAACATATAAAAAGCCAGGAGCCATCATGACTGAAACAACTGAACAGCAAGCTGCATAGGGCAACCAGGCCAGCAGGGGTTTTAGCGAGAGATGACCAAATGACTGAACAGCAAGCTGCATGGGGGTGACCAAGCCATCAGGGGAGGTTAGTGAGGGATAACCAAATGACTGATCAGCAGGCTTCATGAGGCAACCAGGCCAGGGGGGGGGGG
>PVJC01022452.1:0-27322 GCA_004026665.1 Murina feae | reverse complement strand
GGGATCACAGGGTCAAAAGGGAGATCCATGTTTAATTTTTTGAGGAAACTCCATACTGTTCTCCACAGTGGCTGCACCAGTCTGCATTCCCACCAGCAGTGCACGAGTGTCCCTTTTTCTCCGCATCCTCTCCAGCACTTGTCGTTTTGTTGATTTGTTGATGATAGCCATTCTGACAGGTGTGAGATGGTTCCAGGTGGGATTCTTGATGACATCACCAGCTCTGTCACTAGTGAGCCCGATTTTGGAATAGCACAACTTTCAGCAGAAGTCTAACAGGAACCATTTACCAGCCGATAAAAAACAGACAGTGGACACATGAGAAATGCGAAACTTCCCACCAAGGTTAAACACTCAGGCAGGTGCATTTTCTGGGAAAGACATGGGAATGTGAGATGGAAACAGGCAACAAGAGTGGCAAGACAAATAACCATTTTGCCAGACAAATAATATGTTTTGTGTTAAGTGTGTTCAAATGGCAAAGTCTAAACCATCCAGGCTAGTAATCCTAGAAAGGGGAAGCTTTAAAAATATATAGTGTGCCAGGCCCCAGTTTCAGTCAATTTATTCAGAATCTCTGGGCATGGGGCTCAGGCACGCAAGATTCTACTTGTAGTCGGGCTTGAAAACAACTGGTCTGAACAGATACACCACTATTATTTGTTTCCCCGTGACTCAGAATGCTTTCACCCTCCCTCTAGGCAACATCTTCCACTCTGGTTACAACCACCACTATCAGCAGGTTGTTTTACTCCTTCTTTCTCCAACCAAAGACCCATTAGTGAAAATTAAAGTTTATTCTGTTGGTCCTTAGTGTGGATTGCCCCTTGATTTGTCACTGTACTTAGTACCGTAGGTAAGAATCACATGTATATGTGCTAATTCCCACTAACAAAAACAACAACAACAAAAAAACAGAAAAAGTAAATTTTCAGTGAGGTGGGGCTCTCCTGTTAACCTAAAGGGATGTTGTATGACATCATGCATTTTCAAGTAGTTCTGGTCTAGTCAATCACAAGCTGGTATATAGGAAGGATTTCTCAACCTCGCACTAATAATATTTGAGCTGGATAATTCTTTGGTGTCGGGGGCTGTCTTGTGCTTTACAGAATGGTTAGCAGCATCCCTGGTCTCTACTAAATGTCAGGTATGACAACAAAAAATGTCTCTGGATATTGTTAAATGTTCCCTGGGAATAAAGGCAAAATTGCCCCTGGTTGAGAATCACTGGTGTATAATAGGTTTGTAAGAACTCGGCCCATATCAAAATTACAGTATTTGCACTGAATCTTCTGTTTACCACATTGAATACCACATTTGTACTATTAAAAACATTTCAAATTTGGCTCATGTCTAAGCAGTTTAATTATATATAATACCCCCTAATTCCAAGAGCATTTCCTATTGAAGCCAATTTCTGTGGATCAGTCATAACCAGCTTCCTGCATTGCTTTGGGCAAAGGAGGAAAGATCCCGACACACACATTCTGCAGCAGATATCAGCATAAGTGGTCCCTGCCGGCTCAAGCTAAGTCTCTGCTTCAGGAAAGCTGTGTTGCCTGACTCATATTTTTTGTGAGTTCACTCTATGACTAACAAGCCCTTGGGGCTGGGAAAGTTGAAAGGTTTTTGTTGAAAAGATCTTTCCTGGAATTCCACACAATATTATTAGAGAAAACCCATTGTGGATAAATGGGAGTTGATGAAAATATAAGCTATAAATATTCAAAGTCAAGAATTTATCACTAAGACCAGGGATTCACTAACAGAGCAAAGGAGATTGAGTCAATTAATCATAAAATTAGGCATTTTAGAGTTGGATTATATGCTTCATGATTTTTTTTTTCTTCCTCTTGCTGGGAAGACAGGGACAAATCATCCAGTTTCAGGAGCATAGCTAAAAGAGAGCCTTTATTGCAAACAAAGGCAGAGGAACAGTGAGTTAAAAGTGAAAAGTCAGTCATGGAAAATGAATATTTTAAAATTCCTTTGGAATTATAAGGCACAGACCATGACTAATAGCATAAAAATGATGGCCCATATTTACAATTTTCCCCCAGAAAACATACACTGTTTGAATTACATTCTGGATAAAGTAGCAACAAGGAATGCCATTTGACAGAGCTTGGGCTCTTATAATGTCATTCTCCGCCTGCGAATATTCCATTTTTGTACAATGCTAAAGAAATCACATTTTCATTTTTCGGTACTTCATTATGGCTCATTGCTGTAGAACTGCCAAACCAGTCAATTTGTATAAATAATAGAACAAGCTTCTATTGTCTCTCAGTCTTACACAGTGCCAACTAGTTGGTCTACCTTTTCCAAGAGGGAAATCACATTTCTAAACTCTTTATCTAATTTTAATGTTCCTGGAGTTACACAGTAAATTCTTTTAGAACACTGAACTGAATATATATATTCAAGCACTTATTCCTTAAATTAAGTTATAAAGACCACTGATTTCCATGGTGCCATTAAAGAACAAACCTTATGTGAGTATTTAAAAGCCCAGTGAATCTGTTTTCCTTCTGATCTTGTAAAACAATAGCAATTTAGTGATCTTGTTTTTTCTAAGTTACTCATCTCCTAGACATCAATTAATATTTGCCTAATTCAGATTTCTGGAATCAATCAACCTTCCCTAAAAAGGAAAAAAAAAAATGACTGTGTGCTTCTGGGTTTGCAAATTTAAATCTCAGCCTGTTTTTTTGTTGGTTTGTTTTTTTTTTTGTCTTTCAGTATTATTTATAGCAGTGAGAAGAATAGATACAATCTTCTTACCCTGAATACAATTCATATCATCCAAAATTTACAAAACAGAAATATTCACTGGTTAAATACGCTGAGTTTGTAGAAAGTAAATGGGTATATAGCCACAGGGTCACCCTTACCTACCTATGTGGTATGACCCACACACCTGCAATTCTTAACTGGAGATTTATACCTTTGAAAAGTAACTAACCTCTTTTTAAGGTCCTTTTTCTACTTTAAATGTTTTACTTGGGAATGATTTTAGATTTAACATTCCCACGCACCTTTCACACAGCTTCCCGTAATGGTAACGCCTCACACAACCATGGTACGAGTGTCAATACTAAGACATTAACACTCAGATTTTACCAGTGTTTCAGATAACGTCCCCCAAAAGAATTGGATCCAGGACACCATGTCACATTCAGCAAGACCCCTTTTGTAAACACAAAAATTTCCAGGCAGTACAATTTATTAAATTACCAACCAACCCTGTTATGAACTCACTTGTTACATCAATTTTCTTCTGGAAGGAAAAGATAAGGGCAGCATAAAAACCCTGGGCCTGTGAGGGTCTATCAAGGAATTGTGAGGGGAAGGAAATGCTGCCAAGAAAGGAGGCGACAAATCAGAACCAAAGGCCTTCCATTTTGCCTGGGGCAGGCCCTGCGCTGCTATGTGTAATTAGCTTTCTCAATTAGTACATCTGACAAACTAATTTTCATTTGAGAGAAAACAACAAACCATTAATTATGCTAATAAGTCACAGATGAGAATCTTTGTGTGTGGCTTCTACATGCACTGTGATCTGTGCCCTTGGTCAGCCCTTCCAGTTCCCGTGTGAGGCTATCTCTGACTGCCCAGCCCTGGACCTCACCATTCCCTGCCTCTGCAGAACCAATTCTGAACCAGCACTGCTGTCGGGTCTTGTTCTGATAGCTACTTGAAAGCGGAGATGTATCTTGAGAAGCAACCAAGTGCTGTGATTAAGAGCATGAGCTTAGTAATCACGAATGGGTTTAAATGTAGCTACCATTTAATAATATTGGCCTTGGGCAAACTAAATAAACTCCTCAAGTTGCAGTTGATTTGTGTGTAAAACTGGGGCAATAATAGGGCCTAGATGGTTCCCATGAGTATGGCTTGGTGGTGTAGTCTCATCCTGGCGCCCATAAGGTCATTCTTCTCTCTGTTCTTAAACCAATCCTAGAGTCAGGAAGGACAAAGGACATTATATTAGTCCTGTCATCCAGGAAGACTTAGAACTTAGCTGCCTCTTCCAATGCGGATCTTGGGGATCAACCATGATTCTTGAGACCCTATGTTGGTCTCTATCTCCTTCACTGCCAGGCAGATCTGGAACCCTTTCCCCACATGGACATCCCTAGAGCTCCTTTCTCCCTTCGACCTTGTCTCAGCAGATTTCAGACTTCTACCTGGGTTCCTGCTCCCGAGACCTCCTGGTTATAAAGACAGGCATTATTCTAGGTGCTGGAGATAAAACAGTGAGCAAAAAATGTTGTGCTCTCATGAAGTTTATATCCTAGTCACCCCCAACTGGAGCTCCAGACAAAACCACCCTCTCTCTCCAGGTCCCCAGCGTTGGCTGTCCAGATTGGTCAGCGGGCTCCAATGAAGAAAAACTCCAGTGTCAGTGTCCCCTGGCCTGTGCTCTCCCCTCTCAGGCCCAGAGCCTCTAGTCATTCTCTGTCACAGGGCCCGTTTTCTGAGCATTAGTGGCAGATCTCTTCCCTCTTTCTACCTGCCTTTCACATGGCATAGGTTGCCATGACCACCAAACCTAGCAACAGAGTTGCAATTTACAAGAGCAAGAAAAACATCCAGGGGTTACAACCTTAATAGTAATAACAAACTGAAATCATGTCAGAATCATCCACCTTAAGCAACTGGTTTATAGAAGCCAGTACTTTGTACCTCCAGTTTCCTTCCTCCTTAAGTGGGAAACACACAAGGAACCACACAGCTAAAGATTTTCCTTTTCAAACCATGCACTGTCTACTAATAATACGTATTTTTATGAGTAGATCTGGTTATATAGGAAGCAACTATATTTAGAATGGAAAATTTCTATTGTTCATCAAATTGTGCCTCTGTGAGGAGAGACCAGTGCTGCTCTATCATTATTCCTTCATCAACCTATCACATTTACAGCCTAAGGCCTGCTTTCGGTTCTAACAACCTAACCATTTCCTTCCTCAGGACATTTGCATAAGCTGTGCAATTACTTTGGGAAAAATTCTCTTCCACAGAGCAACTCCTAATCATCCCTGAGGTCTCATCTTGAATGTTTTCCTCAGAGAGGCCTTCATTCTCTTCTAGACTAAATCAAATTCCTTGTTGTATCTGCTCATTATAGCTTTCACTTCTCCATGTCATTTGTCATAATTATAATTATTTGTCGGAAGTATAGTACAGTGATCAAGATCATGAGCTCTGGGATATGAACACCTCAGTTTAAATCTGATTACTTATTGGGGTAAATCACATAAATAAATGACTTAATTACTGTGTGCCTCACCAATAATAGTACCTATCCCATAGAGTTGTGGTGAAGGTTAAAGAAATTATTCACATAAAACACTGAGCCTGGTATACAATAAACTCTCAATTATGTTAGCCACAATAATCTATAATAATAAAAGCGTAATATGCTAATTAGGCCGGACAGCCGAATGACCTTACGGACGTCCTTCTGGGTGGCCTTCTGGATGAAGCTGGGGCTGTGAGGGCCAAGACAGCTGCCAGGGCTGCAAGGGCTGAGCCCCTTGAATGAATTTCGTGCATCAAGCCTCTAGTTATAACAACAATAAAAATACAGGTTCTATGGCAGGGACCACTTCTTGTTTGTTCACCAATACATATTTCTGGAGCTTGGCAAAATCCATGGCACATAGTAAGTGGTCAATACATATCTGCTGATTTTACTGAATGAATGAGAAACAAAGTAAATAGAAATAAGGTTTCCTTTTAGTCCATGTTTGCAGTTTAGAGAGAAAGTTGTCTGCATATGACATTAAGAATACAAAGGCAAGAGCAATATTAGAGATCAGTAACTTTCACAAATTCAGGGGGAAAAGAAATAACAGAAACTATTTACCAAATTCAAAATTCAGCCACACATTCTCAAAAAATTTTGTAGAGGAAAATATATTCAAAAATTATTATGTGCTAAAATGATCATTTCCAGTAACAAAATACAATTAAGATATGACCAAATAAACAAAAATAAAATTGATATTTGCCTTATAACATATGCTATGCATACATTCCTGAAAAGATGAGGGCATTCAAATATTAAGTGAACAAAAGGAGATTGCTAGTTAGAGCACTGCTATTTTAGAACAATCCTCCAATTGGTCTTTTCCTATAAATTGGGATTTTCACATATAGGATTTAGTTTTAGACCAAGGTTCACAAGAATTTAAGTTAATTTAAATACAGACATGTTATAAAAGTCACATAAATTCAAGATACCCAAATGTGAAATTTGGAGAAGCATTTCGCTTAGCAGTAAAAAATAATGTTAGCACTGTGCATTAAATCCCTAGGAAAATAAACTAGGCTTCTAAGTACCAGTATAATTGCAAGTCTCCTTATGAAATCAGAGTGCCAGTCCCATTTAAAGGTTTGGATTGGCTTCAGGGATAAGTATATAATGACGTCTGAAATATCCAAGCAGGGATTTAAAATGTGTACATTTCATATAAAATGTAGATTCATGAATTCTTATAATTCTTGTTTTAACAACTAAAGCAGAGACAAAGTCTCTAAAGTAATCAAGGTCACAATATAAAACTATTTTAAGAATGCTGGCCCTTTTTGAAATGAAGAAAACCAACAGCATTTGTTTCACAAGGTATCCTATAAGGTGTTACTTTCATATTTCCAATCACTACATAGGATGAACATTCCCAGGGCTTATTTTTAAGTGAATTAAATTTGGAATTACTCACATCTAATCTAATAAAAGAGTAATATTGAAATTGACCATTTCTTTGGGATGCCTAAGCCACGCCCACCAGCCAATCAGAGCAGCTGTATGCAAATTAACTCAGCCAAGATGGAGGATGGCAGTCACAGAGCTAGAGTAAATAGCAGACTTCTGTTGCACCAGGAGTAAACTGTCTGCCCGCCGGCTGGGCCTTTCTGTGCTCAAGGCAACAACATAGTTGCAACATGGTTTCAATTACAGAAGCTTCGGAGCTGAAGCAAACAGCAGGCTTCATTACTTGCCTAGGCCTTGGCTTAAAGCAACAGTTTCAATTATAGAAGATAAATAAACCCCAGAAACCTCTTTCCAGCCAGCCTTGCTGGGACATTGGGTCAATGGGAGCTGTGGGCAGCCTGAAAGCCTGAAAACAGCCTTCAAGCCCGCACCCAAGCTGGCCACACCCCAATGGAGTGAGGGTCCACACTGGGGGGCTTGGCCAGCCTGCAAACGGCCATCAGCCCCTCACCCAGGTTGACCAGGCACCCCATTAGGGACTCGAATCCTGAAGGGGCTGTGGGCAGCCTGAAAACGCCCCTCAGCTCCTCACCCAGGCTGCCAAGTCACCCTAGTAGAGACCCAAAACCTGAAGGGGCTGTGGGAAGCCTGAAAATGCCCCTCAGCTCCTCACCCAGGCTGGCCAGGCACCCCAGTAGGGACCCGAACCCTGAAAGGACTGTGGGTAGCCTGAAAACGGCCCTCAGCCCCTCACCCAAGTTGGCCACACCCCCATGGGGTGAGGGTCCCCACTGAGGTGCTCGGCCAGCCTGCAAACGGCCATCAGCCCCTCACCCAGGCTGGCCAGGCATGCCAGCAGGTGGACATCCCCTGAGGGGTCCCAGACTGTGAGAGGGCACAGGGCAGGCTGAGGGATTCCCCCAAGTGCACAACATATTAACACTTTCTTATTTAATTCATACCTTCACTTAATGTTTCTTCATTAATATACTTAATGTTCTTTCTTTTATATAATAAACTCTTAGAGGTTGGGGGATCAGGTGATTAACACAGTAACTATATATATCAAAGCCTAAGCAGCTGTCCGACTGGCCCACTGGCCAGTAGCTATGATGTGCACTGACCACCAAGGAGCAGATGTTCAATACAGGAGCAGAACCCACAGGCATGGGAACATGGAACAGACTAATGAATTTCAGAGGGAAGGGGGGAGGAGGGAGGGTGGGAAGAGATTAACCAAAGATTTTATGTGCATACTAGAGGCCCAGTGCACAGATGCGTGCACTGGTGGGGTCCCTCGGCCTGGCCTGCAGGGATCGGGCTGAAACTGGCTCTCCAACATTCCCCAATGGGTCCTGGATTGCGAGAGGGCACAGGCCAGGCGAGGGACCCCACCAGTGCATGAATCCATGCATTGGGCCTCTAGTTATATAATAAAAGACCTGAATGGAGTGATGATAATTGAAAATCTGTAAGATTAAGTCCATGATTTTGCCTAGCATTCCAATGGTTGGTTCAAGAAATACTCTTTGGCACCCTCTAAGTAAAAAACTTCATGCTATGCTCTATGGGGAATAGATACCCCAGCCTTGCTTTCAAATTGCTTAGAGATTGCAATTGGATATCTGACTTCTAAGGCTGGAAGAGACTTAGAGATATATAAAAATTTCCAGGCACTTCTGCACGTTATAATGGGTGAAGATCTATATGAGACTTGATGACAACCTTGACTCTTGCATTTCCAGGACAACAGGATGTCAAGGTTATAGATCTTAGGATGCTGTCTTTTTTCTTTTGCTCCTCTCCTAGCAACAGATGCAGTTACAGAAAATGCTTTAGAAATTGGGGTTCGTTAGTTATTTTAAAAGTTGAAAAAATTTAGAAAGGATCAAAATTGCACCCAAAAATATCTCCAGGCTATGAAAACCACTGAGAATCTTTGAGTTCTGTGTTTAAGATCTTCAAATAATGTGTAATCGAAAAGGAGCTCTCCATCATGTATGAGCTTCACTCCTGCCAAGGGAGAGCCTATCACACACCCCCATTATGTCCCCTGTTTGTAGGGGAGAACATTTCCTGTCATAAGAATATTTTTAAAGGATTCACATCTTATCTTTGAGACTTGTACTTGTTTATTGACAAGTTTACAAAAGTTTGGGGTTAAGAAAAAGGTTATTTCAAAACATATAATAAGAATTATTTTATTTAGTTTGGGGATAAGAGAAAGGTTATTTCAAGGACATATGAGAATTATTCTAAACTATGTCCAGCTTAACCATCCTGATTGATAACAAAGCCAAAATATGAATGAGGAGAAATCTCAAATTTCATCTGAAGTTGCTAGGTATCTTTTCTATTTCAAATAGAATGGCACTGAATAGTAAGTAGTCTGAAAAGAAAACCATAATTTATGCTCTGAATCTTTGACAAATTAGGAATAGTTCCTGTTACACTATGCAGGTCACAGCCTGTCAGGTAAGCATTTCTTAGTGTGTGGCAGAGACAATGCATATATTAGCTATGTAAATGTGAAATATACACACAATTTCCATGTTAGAACATATTTGAAGAATACGGTCATAAATAATGTGTAGTAATACCAAGCCTGATTCTACAATGTCTGTGTGCCCACAAATTATTTATAAGGAATGCAAAACAAATCTTTTAGATAGATCTAATGAACTAATGTATGATATCACTAGGAATTAATGTAGAAAGTAGTAATAGGTTATTTCTTGCTAACAAATGAAACTCCTAAATCTTAAATATTATTTACAAAAATGAGTTAGAAAACAGATTTATCAAGTTATTTAATGTGGGGTGGCTTTCCATTATGTTTTTCTCTCCTTTTTCTACATATCACATCCAGCCAAGATATTTTTAAATTGGGGAACAAATAAAGGATCATGGATAAATGATGTGCAATTGTTGCTAATCAGCAAATCTAGCAGGGACTTGGTTTTCATGAAATAATTTAAAAGTACCAACCATGTATCTAATCCATCTTCCTTCAGGTTGAGTAAAAAACAAACAAATAAAAATATGTCATAGTCAATAAATAATTCAAGGTCTAACAAAAGACAATTAGCTTCTACTCTCAGTTTTGCCGCTACACGGTCTGAATAAATAAAGCTGTGCAAGTAGTATAACTTGCCTCCAAGTTCCATTCTTTATCTGTAAAATGGGAACAATAGCAGGTCTGCCTAGCTCATAGGTTGACATGAGGATCAAATAAGGCAACAGATATGAAACTGTTTTGTAAGCTGTAGAAGAATCACTACATGGAGAGAATAAAAATCTGATTTCCTGATAGTCAATGCGTTTTTAAACAACTCTAGATACATGAATATGCATGGCATGTGAAATACATATGTGTAAGCACATACACAGGTGAAAGCATAAAAGGGCCATTGTATGTGCTGCCAGCTTTTGTAAGACTTCCATCAATATTGGAACTCTACCCTCATTCTCAATGTTCTATTCCTCTGATCTAACTATTGAAAACAACGTGCCAGAGTATGTGTCAGAGGAAGGAGTGGGGGTAAATATAAGTCCTCCTGCATACACCAGCCAACCTCCAGCTATTTGGATTTTAATCTAAGGGTTCTCAGTTAGCTATTGATCTGATGATGGCTAAATCTTGGGGGTGTGGGGGAGTTGACAATTATTCACATTTTTCTGGGTCATAGGCTCTTTCAGTTTATCAAAGCTTGCTATAATTGGTCACACAGATACTTTTAAAATGAAGAATTAGCCCAAATGGTTGACACTTACTTAAGGGACATGTCGGTATGGTCACAGTGGTGTCCAGAAAAATGTTGGCTAAGCAAGGAGAGGTTAGAAGGCACAATTAATGTTTCCCCAAGAGTCTTTCTCATTAGCCACTTCATGGGAGTAAACACTGAGTATGTGGGAGTGTGGTTTAGAAAACATTTTTCGGCTCTAAAGAGAAAGTATGTGGAAGAGAACATGTGGATTTTGAGTTGCTTAGTAAGGAGAAATCAAGGTATTACATCTGCAAGGAATTTTTATCCATCTTAGAAAAAAAGGTCTATCTGTTGGTAAGGAAAAATATAGTATGTATTTTTTCAAATTTTTAAATAAAGCCATGCTTAAGTTTTCAGGTGAGGAGGACATAATACTACAATATATATTCAGAAGTGATAAAGAATCAAACATCTCACTAGCATCTGAAATAAGTGTTAGGTAACTGGGGGATCTATTAGAGTGGAGAGAGGAAAGAGGGGACTTCAGTTTAGTCCACTGTTAAAGTCATAATCCTTGGTATTAAGGGGGAATGGAGCTCCCGGTAAGTACTTTCTTACAGACAATCATAAAACATAATTTTCCTCTTTTACATTCTACAAAAAGGACAAAAACAAACAGGAACTGAATAACCATCAACCATCAAGAGAATCTGAAAAAAATGAATTATCTCTTTTTAAAAGTAAACAAATCCAAGACCAATTTATCTTTTTTCTTGGCTTTAAAAATAAAGCAGCACTGCAACTAAATCCTAAATCTGTATAATCTCTTCAGGACAGGCTAAACCAGGAGAAGTGTCTCTTCTTCACAATCCTAAAACCCATGCTCATTCACTCACTTAAGTATTTCCTGGCACCTATTATGTTACGGGCTTCTTGCAAGTGCTAGAAATAGTAAGACAAATAATACACAGCTTTCAAGTGAACAACTTCACAGACTAATAGAGACTAATCTATAATAATAAAAGCATAATATGCTAATTAGACCGGATGTCCTTCCGGACAAAGCCCCCGGGGTGGAGGGGGGGGGTGTAGGCAAGGCAGAGGCAGCTGCTGCTGTGGCAGGGGCCAAGCCCCTTGCACGAATTTCATGTACTGGGTCTCTAGTGAAATGATAATTATAATGGAATGAGGTAAGTGCAATAGCAGCACAAAAAAAGGACTCCTAATCTGAATGGGGAGACTGAGAGGCAATATCTGAGCTGAGTCCTAATTGGTAACCGAGAAGCTGTCAGGTTTTAAAGATTGGGGCTGGATGCAAACAACTGCTACTCCTTCCTGAAACCTCACTCAAAGACAGTAAAGGGTCTTTGAAAAAGGCTAAACCAAAAGACCCACAGAAACAGGACAGATGACAACATCAAAATTTGGGAAACTGGAAAGCAGAAGCATGAGTTGCAAGTAACCTAGCACACACCAAAACACGGGTCCTCAGTCAGCAGTGGAGTGAGCTGAGAGAGACCCAGAAATTACTAGTGCGAGATGGTTTCTGAAGTTAGAGAGATGAGACTGAAAACAGAGACTCTTTGTTGAAGTCTATTTAAGAAGCTTTCTTCACTTCTATGCAGTTCATCACAGGGCCTCATCACACCAGTAAGACTGGAGGTTTATTCTTCAGAGATGCCAGACACATCTGTGGGCAGGGCACTATGTTGAAAATAGGGATGAATGAAAGTTTACATATTCAGTTACTCTCTCTCCTGTCCCATGCTTTCTTTCTCTTCTAGGGCGGAAAACTAGGTGAACACCCTCCCTCTAGAGATTAGAATATCGTTTTTGGAAACTCTGATCAAGGGAAAAATTTAAAGATCCCAAAATCTGAGACTCTCAGGGAATTAGCCAAGCCAGACCAATCTAAGGTAAAGATAACCACCATTGAACTCTCTCATCACCCTCTACACTGACTCCACAGAACTTCTAGGTAATTTGTAGGGTTCTACAGCCAAAAATCAAGGGACTTTTGAGGAAATTCTCTATTCTGAAAAAGAGGCTAAAATGAATATGAAGGAAAAAATATAAAAGGAAATGCTTTACACATGGGTACAAAGAGAAGAGTCCCGTGTTCAATTCCAGTCAAGGGCATGAACCTTGGTTGCAGGCTCCTCCCAGGCCTGGGCCCCGGTCAGGCAGCGTGCAGGAGGCAACAAATTGATGAGTTTCTCTCACATCGATATTTCTCTCTGTCTTTCTCTCTAAAAAAAAAAATCAATGAAAAAATATCCTCAGGATAGGATTAAAACAAAAACAAAAAAACAAATACTCAAAAGGAAAAACAGAAAGTGTGTTGGAAATTTAAAATATAACAGCAGACCTGAAAGACCAATGAAAGATTTGGAAGATAAAGCTGAGGAAATCCCTCAGGAGGTAGAGCTAAAAGGCAAAGAAATAGAAAACAGAAGCAATACAATAAAATAAAATAGTAAACTAAAGGACCTGTCCAGAATGTTTAATGACACGATAGAGGCATTCCAGAAAGAGGATAGAGAAAATGGGCATGGGGATGGAATACATCCTCAGTGACATAGTTCAATAAAATATCCTGGACCTTCAGAATACAAGTTTCCAGTAGAAGAGCCCACTGACGTTCTGTCACAAAACAATGCCTAGCATCATGAAATTCCACAAGTCCTACTAATTTGTAAACAACAAAGTTTTCCTGGAAAGGGTCAAACATTAGAATGGCCTTGGTCTTCTCAGGCCATACTGGGGACTAGAGGGCACGAGAGCCCTGCCTTCCGATTGTGAGGGAAACAACATTTCCAACTTAACGTTCCTATACACAATCAACCTATCGACGAAGAGGGTAGAATTAAGACATTTTCAGACTAACAAAGTCTCAAAACTTTTATTCTACTTGGGGAAATTATTCGAGGATGCTCTCTTCCAAATAACAACAAAAATGACAGAAGTGGAGGAGGGGTTCAGGGAAGTTCCAAGAAAGGGGGACATGTAAAATAAAGGAAGCTGGAGCAGCAGAGCAAGAGTGAGGGAGCGGGAGATCCCAGTGCACCAGCTGTGCAGCTGGACCAACGAGCGGCCGGTCCAGGTTAGCACAGGACAGGAAAGATTTCTACAGAAAGTTTAAACCGATGGACAACCTAATGGATCTGAATGCGTTGAAAGAAGGGTTACATAATTAGGGGAGAAACAAATACTAAGAACAGAAAGAAAATGGAAAAAAAAGAAAACCCAGGAAATTATTAATTCCAGGGAAAACAAAAACTTAGTATGGAAAGGAAAAGAAATGATGGTACAGTACAGGAGTCTGCTGTACATATGGTTTTACATAATAAATATGATAAACTGTGCATATCGAACCAAAATCACAAAATAACAACTTAGTCTTCCCCTGTGGAAAGTCGAGATAAAATGCCTAAAATGGGAAAGCCACGAGCTGGCCTGTTATGTAAAAATAAGAAAAATTCTGAAAGAAACAGCTAGAACAGAATCCCTGCTGTGACCACCAACGCAGAAACTCTCACACAATAGGGGATATGTGACGTCAATGACTTCTTGGTGAGCAAAAACAGATTTGTATTTTTCTAAGCCACTAAATCTCAGGGTTTTTCTTGTGTGTAATGAAGCCCATTCCTAAATGACAGAAATTCCAGGAAGCAGATTTTCTGGTTGATTATTGTTTACAGAAATTCTCTGCTTTTATAAAATGTTAACCTCACGGTTCACACCAAAAGGGACCATTCAATTAGCCTGATGTTACCAACCACCCTTCTTTAGTAATTTGTCCCCTCCGAGACCCCCTATTCCCCAGCACTTGTGTGCTTACTTTCTTTCTCCTCCGCTGACACGCCCAGGGCCCCCTCTGTGCTCAGGCGTACATTTCCTCTGCCCTTTGCCCTAAGTGTTATGAAATCAATTACTTATTACACTACTAAGTAATGTCATTTCCTCTCATCCTTTTGTCACTTGGGCATTGAAAGCAATAGCTCATCCATCTTCTTTTCAGAGCAAGACCCAAATAAGTAGGTCTTAAAATCATCATGACCTCAAGCTAGGTCTAATCAACTGGAACCAGGGGAAGGAGGAGAAGACATTTGTGTCAGTTTCGTGCATATGTTGGAATTATTTTCTTTGGCAGAAACATGTCACATTCTTTCTTTGTGACAGTCAGCAGAGACGATCACAGGGCTACACAGGGGGCCGGTGATGGAGCTCGACAACCTGGCAACCTCACCATTATCCCAGCGCCCCTGGTTGCAGCACTGCCGGAGCCAGATTACCCTTCTCTCCAGGAGGACAGCTCACATCTTCTGCATGGATTACAGTGCACTCACAGTGTCTGGTTCAAAGAAGAAATATCAGGCATTGTGACAATGATAACAATGCCATAAGACACTCAGGACACTAGGAGTGTTAATTTTTTTCTTCCCTCTCCCCGAGTCTTTAGAAAACTGACATATATAAGTATATCATGATTTCTTTCTCTTTTTTGCTTCCAAACAAGCAAGGGTCTGACTTTCCTTGATATGTATTAAGCTATAATATCTTTCTTTTTTGATCTGGACTAAAAAAAGAAAGATAACCAAGACCATTCTCCCATAGTTAGTTATTTTTATAGTTATTATTGCAAGTGAATAAACTTTTTTGACTCAACATGAATGTTCAATTACTCTTTTTTTAAAAATTGTAGCAAAAATATTTTAAAATAAATTGTAGTTATTCATATTTTACTACTTAAAGAATATACCAGAATTGTAAGCTTGAAGTAACTGTTCTTTCATTATACCTCTCTCAGTGTTACTTTCTAAAATATATCCCACTTGTGGGTAACAATAGAAACTAATCATACTTAAATAAAAATAAATTGCTTTTATCTGAAAAATGGCATAGTGCAGAGCAACCTATTATTTTTACCTGGTGCACAGAGTCATACAGGAGGACCTGGGTTTAATCACAAGAGGTACTGTAAAACACATCTGTGACATCCCCTAACCTAACTCACGCCTACATGAGAGATTGGTACATCTCATGAATTAAACATAAGTGCTGATTTATGTTCGGTTATCCCTCATATCAAAAACTACAGTAGCAGAGCTGTGTCACTGTGAATTCATTTAATGATATTGATGAGACAGCCAGCACAGAGACTGCAAAGTAACCGCCAGTGCATAGCACAAACCTATAAATCACTCCTGCAGAGTGGCTGTGCAATAAATAACACGTCATTAATTCATGGTAAGTTATGCTAAGAAGCTCAAACTACATATGTACCAGACTGTAAATAAACGCCTCTGGTACAATATTCGAAACAGGCTATGTTTGGCATTAAAACAATTTTATAAGAGCAAAAATTCATTGAGCAGAATTAAATCATTGTGGATTTCCCTGGGTAAACATAAACTAACACAGATCTTTTTTTTTTTTTGTAAAACAATTGTCTCCCAAACTTCTTCCATCAAGAGCAGTGGTTCTCAACCTGTGGGCCACAACCCCTTTAGCAGCCGAATGACCCTTTCTCAGGGGTCGCCGAAGACCATCCTGCATATCAGATATTTACATTACAATTCATAACAGTAGCAACATTACAGTTATGAAGTAGCAACAAAAATAATTTTACGGTTGGGTCACAACCTGAGGAATTGTATTTAAAGGACCAGAAAGTTGAGAATCACTGATATAGAGGAAACACATTTCAGATATTAATTCCAAAAGAATTTGTTTAGTGTCCAAATTATGAACCTATCCAGTGAGTGATATAATGATACTACCATAAGCCCATAAATAAGCTAATGGCATTCCTATAAAGAGTAAACTGGTGAGAATGAGGCTGGTTATTCAAACAATTTTGTCTTGTTATAGCCACAGGACCAGTAGAAAATATTGGCAGCTGTGGCCACAGACACCGCTTTCTTATGTGAATCAGAAAACATGTGAGTTCAAGTGACTTTCACTAACCTCCTTCTTCTCAATCAGTTACTGCGTAGTGAGTGCTCCTAACCACCCTGTCTCCCCAAGCTGCCTGGGGTGACACCATCTGGCCCCACCTGGCCCTTCTGACCCTTGTACAGATCCCATGCCATACATTCATCTGTCCTGCTTCCTCCACTCAGAGTCCTGCCTCTGCCACACGGCTGCTAAAGTCTTTCAAATAAATGCGTTTCCAGATCTACTCTTCACAAGTAATCAACAGGCAATGTAATGGTCACAGTTGGAATAGCAATCTCACTGAAAGTAGTGACTCTAAAGATAAGAACCTCAGAAACTGTGCTTCACACAGGTAAGAGACACATTTTGAGGGAAAGGGGGCCTTTTATTATGGTAGCCTGTACCTGATTAGCACTGAATTTTCCTGGGCTATAGGGTATCTGCATACCTATGGCAAAGACTAATCTTTTTTTCTTACTGCTTTGTAATTTGTAATCAAGGAACTCAAAATGAGGCCTCATCAGCAAAAAGTCTTTATCTGATTCTTTATGCAGAATCTGGATACAAGAGTCCTAAATACAGTAGTATCATGTTAACTATACTGTTTCTAGTTTATAACTCATTTTCTGCTTAATATCACCTCAAAGTTTCTCTTATCATTATTGCATTCTAATTCCAGCTTATCTAATATCAGGGTTTCAAATTACTTCCTTTCTAGGTAAAATGACTTGCATTTTTAAGCTTCAATTTCCCTGTTGTTATTTCCTACTTCTAACATTCCCTAGGGACTTTTGCATTTGTCTTGTTCCTCACTGGTGTTAAGTAACAAACACCTCTCCACTTAGCATCATCTGAGAATTCAATTAACTTCTGTTTTCCCTTGTTGCAGGTGAATAATGAAGATGTTAAAGCAGATGTGACATTAGTCTTCTGGAAGGTCACTGGAAACCTGTTTTCTTGCAACATACATGACCAGTTATCCTCTATGATCCTGTGATCAGTATTTTGTTGTTGTCATTGTTGTTTTGTCTCGTTGCCTATTACGTGGTAACATCCACATTCCCATCAATTTGAAGTTTCTCAGTAAAACTGCATAAGAATTGAGACAAGATAACAGACAAGGAACAATGCTTTGTTTCTTTAGGTTGCTGACACCCAGGAAGATCAAGAAGGCATACACTTTATCATTTTCCTCTAAATAAAGGTAAATATATCATCAGATGGGGAACTGAGGCAGAAAGACAATGACATCAGAACTTTAACAAATCAATCTAGCTACCTTTGTCTTGACTTGTTTTAAGGGAAAGATACATATTATTTTTAAAAGTCAATGTATACACACACACACACACACATACACACACACGCTCCATTATTTGAACATAGTTGGAAAATTGAATTTTCTACATAAGCAAATTTTCCAGGTTAATCCAAAAAACTGAAGCTTATGCCATGAGCACAGTAAGAAAATCCTAAAATAATATATCAGGAAGAAGGCCTCTGGGAAAAGCAAGAAGGCTTGGAGATCTCTGTTCTATATATTTTTCTCATCTTCCTTTTCTCTATTTTTCTACTGTAACATGCCAGTTTTGACTCCTTTAATAGATCAGAAGACCATTGTTTTTTTTTCTTTTATTTAAAATTTTTAATTTATCTTGCCCCCCAAAAGTACTTTATCTTAACACTCAAATCAGTAATTATTGATCCCTATTTCCATATAAGTAGACTATAGTATTTTTTAAGTAAGAGTTCCTTTTTTTTTCTTATTCTACCTTTACATATAGTGATAATCAACTTTGTGTGGTTATCAGAAAAACATTAAGAACCCAAATTGACCCAGGCTAAATCTGAGCTGTAGTGCTGCTACTTCTAGCTATATGAACTAGCTGTGTAATAAACATTCTATTTAAGGGCTCAAGCCTCTGATTCTTCATCTGTGAAATGGGTAATAATATTGCTTATTTCATGAGATTTTGTGAGATTAAATAAGAATAATAAGTTAAGACACCTATCATAGTGGACAGCATGTACCAAAAGACACAAAAACTTTTTTCTGATGTGCAAATTTGTCCTGATTGACTTATAAACAAACAAAGATTAAATTTTGTATATTTATTAGTTAGTTCTATACAGTTAACAAATGACCTTATTGAAAAGAATACAGTTATCTGAACTTGAGCCCTTCCAGAAAACCCAGACTGTAAGTCCATGTAGCTTAATAAATCCAAATAAAAACATCCCCATATTCATCAGTAATCAAGGGTCAGCATTGTGGTATTTAAGTGTAATGTTTAACTATCTTTGCTGCAATTTTAACATGTGAAGAAAGCAGAAGAGAATATTGGACTCAGCCTGTAATGCCCTGTAAGGGCTCAGAAGACCAATGAGGTGAAGGACCTGTAGTGTGGTGAAGGGAGAAGTAAACTTGGGTTCTACTGTGAGCTGCCACCATCTAGGTCAGAAACATTGAATTAACCTCTCTGAGTCTGGGTTTTTTCATCTTTAAAATGAAAGATTGGATTTTTTCCAGCTACCTTTAGAACTTAAAGTTATGCTATGCTGAGAAAACTTTGCTCATATCAATACACGTACTTGACAATGTTTCCAAGTTAATTTATGTATCTTTGTCCATAAGAAGGGCTAGTTGCAAAGGCAATTAGGGATGGAAGTGCAGAGAAAAACATAAGCAATCTGAATGATAAAATACACAATATATGTTGGAATCTTTCTGTGTTATTTTCCATTATTGATTTATAGCTGTCCAATAGTTATATATTAAGCAACTTAGTTTGTTGAAAAGGTTTGTTCATGAAAGTAATGGAATTTTTACAAATGCAGACAAATACTAGTATAGAGTTTATTTCTGAGTTGATTTTGCTATAGAAAATTTCCCATCTTCAATTACTTGAGAAATTAAACTCTTATATCATATTTTGGTTAATATTTGACCTTAGAAAGCTTACACATTTCATGATGACATACAACATTTTCACTCTTACCAGGGAAACAAAACCAATCTTTACCCATGTGTTGAAGTTTCTAAGACTAGCAGTTGGGTAGATGTAATTTTCCTCAGATTTAAAGTAAAATCATCAGTTGACTTGAGGTATCAAGTGAAAAGTAATTATCTATTAAAGTTTAAACATATGTCATTATTATATTTACTACAATTTTATTAATTTAAACATTTGATTTGCCAGTGATTCATACTTCTTGGTGAAATACTGTTATTGGACATTTTGACAATTTTACACTTAAAAATAAAACTCCTGTGGATTAGCATTATGGGTTGTGAAAGTCATATTTTTGAACTGGGACAGATGCAACAACTGTGCTATAATAATATCAGCTTTGGTAATCCTTCTGTAAGTCAAGTGTATAAGTCCAAAGACGTTTTTAAATTGGCATACCGAAGTATGGTGCTCTGAGAATCTCCAAGAGAAAACAGCATTTTCATACATACTTATTATACAAGTCCATGCTCATCCCTAATGGTGCTATGCTCAAAAGCTCTGTGTAAATGGATATGAAACAACAAAAATGTATTTAAAGG
Organism: Murina feae; assembly: GCA_004026665.1. NCBI lineage: Eukaryota > Metazoa > Chordata > Mammalia > Chiroptera > Vespertilionidae > Murina > Murina feae. Next base: position 7,401 of record PVJC01022452.1, on the reverse strand, counting down.
TATCTTATATTTAAATCCTGATTAAATCTTTCATTAAAAAACATTTTAAGTTATCATGTATAAATGTCCTTTAAGTTGAAGTGTTAATATGTCAGTCTTCTAAAAAAAGGCGCTTTTATTACTCTAAATTTTCATCTTCATTTCTTCAGTGTAGAATTAGCAAGTTCTATATGGCTGCATCAGCAGTGCACAAAGCTATAGCTTTCAAGATAGGTGTCACTACATTAAAAATCAAGAAAATATAAATCATCTTTTAATTTGCATAAAAATATACAAAGATCATATGCAGGAAGTTATCTCCCCCTCAAAAAACAAAACAAAACACACACACACACAAAAAAATGATTTATAGTGGTTATTCAGAGTTACTTTTTCTGGGAACACACACACACACATTTTCTCCCAAGATCTTTCCTTTAGTATTGACATACTATAATCTCCACCAAAAATAATTTTATCTAACATTGCAAGCACTATTCTAGGTATTGCTGCCTGTGAGACCATCATTGTCTCTTCTGTTTCCAAACCCTGGAGAGGCTTCCCGGAATTTGGGGGGCTCATGTAAACCACAATAACACATTTTTATTTCTTCAAGATACAGTCCATAATTGCTCCTTGAGTTTTCCTCTTAGAATAGAACTGATAACTAACTCATAGATCATTATTGCAATAACAGCTCAAGTTATTTCCCTTATTTATATGTCTTTCAATTTGTCTACGTATTGATACTGATTTTGCCACTCTTCTGCTCATTCCTTTCCCCCCACACACAATTTTTTAAATTTCATTATTGATTAAGGTATTACATATGTGTCCTCATCCCCCCATTACCCCCCAACCCCCCTCACTCATGCCCTCTCCCCCCTGTTGTCTGTGTCCACTGGTTAGGCTTATATGCACGCATACAAGTCCTTTGGTTGATCTCTCCCCCTACCCCCACCCTTCCCTACCTTCTCTCTGAGGTTTGACAGTCTGATTGATGCTTCTCTGTTTCTGGATCTGTTTTTGTTCATCCGTTTATATTGTTCATTATATTCCATAAATGAGTGACATCATGTGATATTTATCTTTCTCTGACTGGCTTATTTCACTTAGCATAATGCTCTCCAGATCCACCCATGCAGTTGCAAATGGTAAGAATTCCTTCTTTTTTACTGCAGCAGAGTATTCCATTATGTAGATGTACCACTGTTTTTTAATCCACTTGTTTGCTGATGGGCACTTAGGCTGTTTCCAAATCTTAGCTATGGTGAATTGTGCTGCTATGAACATAGGGGTGCATATATCCTTTCTGATTGGTGTTTCTAACTTCTTGGATATATTCCTAGAAATAGGGTCACTGGGTCAAGTGGGAGTTCCATTTTTAGTTTTTTGAGGAAACTCCATAATGCTCTCCACAATGGCTGCATCAGCAGTGCACAAAGATTCCGTTTTTTTTCTCCGAATCCTCGCCAACATTTGTTGTTTGTTCATTTGTTGATGATAGCCATTCTGACAGGTGTGAGATGATACCTCATTGTCACTTTGACTTGCATCTCTGGGATGATTAGTGACTTTGAGCATGTTTTCATATGTCTCTTGGCCTTCCGTCTTCTTTTGAAAAGTATCTATTTAGGTCCTTCGCCCAATTTTAATTGGGTTATCTTCCTTTTGTTAAGTTGTATGAGTTCCCTGTAAATGTTGGAGATTAAACTCTTATTGGTGATAACATTGGCATATATGTTCTCCTATGAAATGGGCTTTCTTATTGTTTTGTTGATGGTTTCTTTACCTGTGCAAAAGCTTTTTATTTTAATGTAGTCCTATTTGTTTATTTTCTCTTTAGTTTCCATTGCCCTAGGAGCAAAATCAGTGAAGAAATTCCTTTGGTATGTCTGAGATTTTGCTGCCTGTGGATTCCTCTATTATTTTTATGGTTTCTCGTCTTATGTTTAAGTCCTTTAACCACTTTGAGTTTATTTTTGTGTATGGGGTAAGTTGGTGGTCTAGTTTAATCTTTTTGCATGTATCTGTCCAACTTTCCCAACACCATTTATTGAAGAGACTGTCTTGACTCCATTGTATGTTCCTGCCTCCTTTGTCAAATATTAACTGGGCATATTGGTTTGGGTCGATTTCTGGGTTCTCCATATTATTACATTGATCTATATGTCTGTTCTTGTACCAGGCTGTTTTGAGAACAGTGGCTTTGAAATACAGCTTGATATCTGGTATTGAGATCCCACCTACTTTGTTCTTCTTTCTCAGGATTGCTGTAGCTATTCGGGGTCTTTATTTATTTCAGATGAATTTTTGGAAAGTTTGTTCTAGGTCTGTGAAATATGCCATTGGTATTTTAATGGGGATTGCCTTGAGCCTATAGATTGCTTTTGGTAGTATGGACATTTTGATGATGTTGATTCTACCAATCCATGAACATGGTATATTTTTTCATCTGTTTATGTCTTCCTCTATCTCTTTTTTCAGTGTCCTGTAGTTTTCCACGTATAGGTCTTTTACTTCCTTAGTTAAGTTTATTCCTCGGGATCTTAATATTTTTGGTGCGATGGTAAATGCAATTGCTTTTTTAGTCTCTCTTTCTGTAAGTTCACTAATGGTGTATAGAAATGCCATAGATTTCTTGGTGTTAATTTTATATCCTGCTACATTGCTGAATTCATTAAGTCTAATAATTTTTTTGATGGAGTCTTTAGGGTTTTTTATGTACAGTATCATGTCATCTGCGAATAAGAACAGTTTTACTTCTTCTTTTCCAATTTGGATGCCTTTTATTGCTTCTTCTTGTCTGATTGCAATGGCTAGTACTTCCACTACTACGTTGAACAGGAGTGGTGAGAGTGGGCATCCCTGTCTTGTTCCTGTTCTAAGGGGAAATGGTTTTAGGTTTTGCCCATTGAGTATGATGTTGGCTGTGGGTTTGTCATATATGGCTTTTATTATGTTGAGGTATGATCCTTCTATTCCCACCTTGCTGAGAGTTTTTATCAAGAAAGGGTGTTGGATTTTGTCAAATTCTTTTTCTGCATCAATTGATATGACTATGTGATTTTTATCTCTCAATTTGTTTATGTGATGTATCACATTTATTGATTTGCGGATATTGTACCATCCTTGAATACCTGGGATAAATCCTACTTGTTCATGGTGTATGATATTTTTGATGTACTGCTGGACCCAATTTGCTAGAATTTTGTTGAGGATTTTAGCATCTCTATTCATGAGGGATATTGGCCTATAATTCTCTTTCATTGTGTTGCCTTTATCTGGTTTTGATATTAGGGTGATGCTGGCTTCATAGAATGCTGCTCATTCATTTTTATGAGATAACCCTACTACTTACTTACATCTAGTTAGCATTTCACTCCTTTAGAAGAATCTAGTAGTGTTAACCATAAACTCGAATATTTCACTGTGAATTCTCACTTCTAGGTGATTTATAAATCAATGAGTTGAGACCAAGGGCAGACAAATATTCAAAGCAGCAGGCCAAGATTCTAAATATGTAGCCAGCCCTCTCTACTTGAGGTCATGGCCTGCTTTTAATACATTAAAGGAGAAAAATACTTTTTACCCAGGTGAATAAGACATTAGTTTAAAGATTCTTCTACATGGTTAAAATTGTCAATATTATCATGCTTACAATTGTGTGTATAAAAAGCCATGTGATCTAAGAATTAGTCTGTAGGATTTCCTTTGAAAAAAGCTCAAGGGTATTTAAATTAAGAATTTACTTTCCCAGTATAGACTAAATATAATATGAAATAAAGGACAGACAATGATAATGTTTTAAGAAAACAGCATTAAGAGAAAAATGTGTATGTCATCATATATGTATATATAAATATAAATAAAAGCCAAACTATGGAATGTCAGGACAACCAGTCACTATGACGCACCCTGCAGCCAGCCAACCGGCTCAATTGGGGAGGGCAGCCCCTCCCCCCACACAGCCCCAGAGGATCAAGGGCGGGGCTGGGGATCAAGTGCAGGGCTGGTCAGCTAATCTCCACAGCCTTTCCCCACCCCCCTCCGCTGGCCCCCCAACTGATCCCCCACCCCAATCAGGAGCAGAGCCAGCCAGCCAATCCCTATGTCCCTTCTCCCCCATTCACCTGGCCTGATCAGCCCCCATTGGTGAATTCATGCACCAGGCTTCTGGTTTGTGATTATTTTAAAGACCTATCATCATTAAATAAGAATTTAGAAAGTGAATATCTTTGGAATATAATAAAGCTAACTTTCATTTACTGGTGAAATTTACATTCTCCCTGTTTTCCTTAAAAACATAAAATGAGAATGTCACATTCAAATTATACATGTGAAATAACAATGACTTTTTGAAAAAGCATAAACATATACTAAGAGGTTCACTCACTACGGGTTAGATAGTTGCAAGGCTATGTATTCCAGGGAGCTTTAGAAAAGGGACAGAATATGTTGCTTTTTCATTGAATTGGTTTGCCTTATAAAAGACATTTATTAAAATTTCAAAATAGAACAACAGAACAAAAATTATTGTAAAGAGAAAGATAGTGTTTTCTTCAGGTGATGACTAGGTAATTAGAACAACGACAAAGAAACTGGCATTTCTCTTAACCTGTGGACAACTATCAAGCATCACTTTATAGGACTATTACTGTGAAAAGTCGAAAAGTTAGTTATCATTAGTCTTTGTGATGCTGGCCTTAGCACAAAAATTATAATATGACTTTATTTTAATAAGGTTGACTTCATAGCTTAGCTTTTCATTTTAATAAGGCTGACTTCATAGCTTAGCTTTTCATTTTAATCAGGTTGACTTCCTAATTAACTCTACTATGACAATAATATATTTTCATAATTAGGATAAGATCATTAGCTATAAAGTTGTTTACCAAAACTGTTACACAGTGAACATTGGATATAAACAAAATGTCCAGAAATAATTAAATACATTATAGTACAGCCACAGAATACTATCCAGATATTTTAGAAGGGTATGTATTAATATTTATAATGTAATGTTAGGTTTTAAAAAGCTAGGTTAGAACATTGAATTCATGGTAGAATCCCATTTTATAAAAAATAAAATTGAACCAACAGGGTAAGCCAAAAGTGGTTTATAGTTGTTTGTATGTAAAATAATACAATAATTAATAAGTAATAATATAAGAACAAACTGTTTTGAATACTCACAACTGTAAACCTACTTTTGCCCCACTCTCTATACATACATCTGGAGAAACACACTCCAAGATACTTAGTATTCTTATTTCTGGGATAATAGGAGCATGTATGTTTGTGGGTGTGTGCGTGCATGTGTGTGCATATAGGGGATGCAAGTATGAATGTGTGTGTGTACACGTTTTCTTCAATAAATAAGCATTGCTTTCACAATCACAAAATAAAATTATTTTAAAACAAAAAGAAGTAGTATTTACTGTCAAGTTTAAATGTAAAAAAGCAATGCCTATTTGAGGCAAATATTTGTTTACTGTCATTCTTTTAAATTATAAATCCAAATTAAGGCATTTTGCATTCTGACCCAAAAGTTAAATGTAGAAAGCTAAAAATAACTTGGTATTTTAACAAGAAAAAAAAAGTACATATTCCAAATACAACTCTTGGATTGAAAAATATTAATATGTATTTTTTCAAAGTCTTTTTATGAGTTACCTAAGTGCAATATGGAATTGAAATGCAAGAGTAAACAGTGCTCAAAAGAAAACTCTGATTCCCTTTGAACTTGGAAGAGGTCATCTCATCTTGCTCCATTGATAAATCTCCCCTTGTTATTTATTTGTATGGGATATCCCATTGCACAACATAACTAAGATCCATTTTAGGAGACAAAGAAACCTATGTTTTAGGAGCAAAATATAAAAAACAGGAATTATTTTTCTTGCACTGATAACTTAGTACAGTTATTTATATTCTCAGTTTCTTCTAATAGTCTATATTTTTTCTTAAGTCCATACATACTGCTTTAATTCCTTATATCCAAGTTCTTTAAACAGAAATAAACACCAAACCAATCCTTCTATTTATAAATTCTGATGATAGATAGATAATACAGGTTCAATTGTTCATCAACATAAAAATCTTTGTAAAACTATCCATTTCAATGTATACATTTTTATTTCTCCGATGTGGCATTTATTATAAATTAGAAAGTCCAAAATGTATCAAATGTTCATTTTAATTTTTAGAGTTAAATACAACCATCTACAATGCCCTAAGATATGTTAACTTAGATTTCTTTAATGAAGTATAAAAATATTAATAGCATTTCATTTTAACACCAGAAAATAACGAATATCATAGTATAATATTTAAAAGACTTGATGTTTTCACCTAATGTGATTATAGGTACATTTTTCTGTTCCATCTTTCCCTCTCCTACACAGAATGATTCCATGCCAAATCCCTTAAATTCCTCTTTTGAAGTTTAAAATTAATTCCCATGGTTGCTCTTCTATAATCCCCCATCTTTTGAAAAATGCAAAATATGCTTATACTATTAGAGAAACCAGATGAAATCCTAAATATCCTATGTGAGTGCGTGCTGTGCTTTCAAAAAAAAAGCCACTCATTCATTCGCAAAGGAAGTTGATCATCAAGGAGTCTAATTCTATAGTTAATATGAAGAAGATGACATTTTGCTTTAAGTGCTCATTCATGATGTTAAATCAATGTTAAAGTATAACGAACTTCCATGGAAATACACAAGACATGTGCATTGGTTGTAATGAAATTCACACTGAATGGCAAATGAATTCTTAATCATGAGGCACTTGTGTTATCCAGAACTGGGATTGGCAAGACCATAACTTAGCTACACTTTCTAAATAATATTACAGCAAGTAACTGTTTATAAAGCATATACATTTTTCAGTTCGGAAGAAAATGATGTTTCACTGTACGTTTTCAATATAGTCTGTTTCCCACACAGACTTACCAAAGGGTTGGCTCTTTTATAAACTTATCTTGCCCTTACCATCAGAAGTCCATAACAACAGATGCTACAATAATTAAAAACCTATCATTATTTTTAAAAACTCTCACTATAGACTCTTCCGTCACATCACAGACTAGCAGAGTGAGGTAGTTTTTGGGTGTCCTTGTGTCACTTTATCCACCTCTACACGTGCATCCTTGCACCTCTGCTCCGGCAGGAAGCCTGTCTCTGGGGATCACTTGCAGAAAATAGGACATTGAGTCCATAATTAAAGTAATCTCTTTCCAGGCAGATGCTGCAGTTGGCTCTGTTATCACATATTACAAAAGGCATCTTGAGAGTTATAAAATGTGCAGCAAATAGCTTTGGAGATGAAAAACCGCAATTTTTCATCTAATTTTGATCCATAGACATGTAAGCACTGTATTGCTAGTTTTTGGTTTTGAGCCAAATAACTATTATGG
>PVJC01022451.1:0-27314 GCA_004026665.1 Murina feae | reverse complement strand
GGGTGGATGTTGAGAGCACGGAGGCAGGCAGGGTTGATTTGACCTCTCCTTGCTTTTTTTGTAGCTTTATGTCCTGAGTCAAGGGCAGTGTGTGTACCGGGGAAAAGTCTCCAATCTTGTACCATATTTGAGGGATTTAGGTCTGAACTGTCCGACCTACCACAACCCAGCTGATTTTGGTAAGTATAACCTTGACCAGGAAGGAAAAGGAAGGTTTTGTTTGTTTGCCACTCTTGGTGGATTTTCACTTTCACCAGAGGCCCTCGGTCAGGGCTTACGTGAATCGTCCACAGGTGGCTCAAGTGCCATCCTGTGGTGGAACTTTTAAGGACAGAAAAAGAGGTTGTTTTCCCCTCCAGATAAAATAACAAGGGATCTGTTGTTAGGAGCAATATTTTCTCTGGTGTTAGTCCCAGCTTAAAGGAAGTTATTTCTAACAAGAAATAGCCTGTGGCCCCATCACTCCAATTCCTGTCTCTGTCTTCACATGGCTCTGTCTCTGTGTGTCTCTGTTGTTGGATTCAAGGCCCATCCTAACTCCAGGATAGTTTTACCTCAAGACCCATAACCAATTATATCTGCAAAAGACACCTGTCAAATAATGTCATATTCTGTGGTTCCAGGTGGACGTGAATATTTGGGGGGTGCTATTCAATCCGCTACAACCCTCCTGGTCATCAGTACTTCTCATTCAGTTGCTTTTCTTTCAAACATCTGGCCATACTCCCAGGATTTCCTATTTCCTACAACTTCATTTCCCAAGTTATGCTCCACAAGACACTGTTGCTGGGAAATACTTCTCTCACGTGAGCGAGAGTGTGGGAATGGGAACGTGAAGGGAACAGTTTTGTTTACAGGCAGTGGGACCGGGTCTGGTTTATAGTCACAAGAGAGAAGAATGGTTGGAGACAGGTGTGCTGAGCGGGGGAGGATGGTGAGGTCCAAGGCCTGCAAAAAGGTGAGAACCTAGAGGAGAAGATGGACAGGAAGAGAAACAGGGTCCATGCAACCTCCGGGAAGTTCTAGAAAGGTTAGGGTGTGGCTTCTACTTCCTCCACGTCACCCAGAGAGAGGACTGGAGTGCACAGGGAGGGGTGGGCGTGAGTGACCAGCAGAGCAGATGGTGCTGAGCCCATGTGGCCTCCTTGATGAAAATGGGCCATCACGTCCTGGTTTATGCTAGGTGGGATGGATGGTTCCAGACCTCAATGCCCCCTGGGTGCCAAGCATACCTCAGGCCCTGGTCATCCCTTTTCTGTGGTCCCACTGAACTGCCATAGCTCTCATCACTCATGCCCAATACCATGTGCAAAATAAGAGCTCTCCAAACAGAAATCCTGCTCCGTCCGGCTCATCTTCCAGCTCTACTCAGAGGCTTGGATGCCCATAGCAGGTGTTCAATAACCCAGGAGGGATACCTAAGTTAATAGAGAATGAGCTAATTATGTTCATTCTCAGGCTCCTGACACGAGACAGGACCTTGCTGGGGGTTTAGAGCAGAGAGAACATTGGTAGCTAAAGGATTAGGTCATATGATCATGATCATGCACTTGTATATAATCAGTTAAAAAAATATTCCCGCTGGATTCATGGCTCTGTAGTTGCAAAAATGAAAGAGGCCCATGGTTCACATTGGCGGTCTCAGGCTCTTGTCCTGGGGTTTGGCTGACAGCATGCACCTGTGTCTCATGCAGTCATGGAGGTGGCGTCCGGTGAGTATGGCGATCAGAACGGCCGCCTGGTGAGAGCTGTCGGTGAGGGCCTGTGCGACTCTGACTGCATGAAAGAGCCTCCTGCGGGGGATGGCGAGGTGAACCCCTTCCTCCAGCACCAGCCTTCTGAAGAGGTAAAGCAGACAAAAGGATGGAAGGGGCGGAAAAAGGTAATTCCACCCCTGGCCCGGGAGAGCCCTCGCTGCATTTTGCCCCCTGCGGCATGGTGCTCTTTCTTAGCCTTGAGGAACTGGGTCATGGGGTCGGGGGTCTCACCTTCTCTCCCTTCTTGGTGTGTCCTCAGAACTCCACTTCCACGGAAAGCTGCCACAGTGTCTCCACCAACTGCTTCACCCAATTCTTCATTCTCTTCAAGAGGGCCTTACTGAGTACCGTGAGGGATTCGGTAAGCATGGCTACAGTCGCCTCTTGTGGCAAAGGAAGCTGCCGGTATTTTCAGGTGTATCTGTCCTGACTGTTTTCCCTCCATTTGCATCAGTCAGCATTCACTCTGCGATGCTGCTGTGACAAACACTCCCTCATATGCCAGAGGCTCTGACAGTCAATATTTGTGTTACCAGTTGGTGGCTGAGCATTGTGATTCTGCCCCATGTTTCTTCTCATTCTGGGACTCAGAATGGAAGGACAGCTCCTTTCTAGAATGCAACATAGGGAAAGTGCAAGGGAGAAATCAAATGTAAAACTTCTGGTGGCAACTTGTCACTTGGGTTCACATTCCTCTGGCCAAAGCAAGTCATATGGCCAAGCATGTCGCTGGGGAGTGCACCCTTCCCTCAGGAAAGCACAGCAAGGCATAGGGCACTAGGGCTGAGTGGAGGCTTATTGGGAAGGAGGTGTTGAACGGTTGAGAACCAGAGTAACATCCACCTTTAAGGTAGACAATCTGACAAATCTGCCCAGGATGGGTTGGGTGCTCAGTGGGCCTCTGGGACCTAGTTTGAAGGAAGGAAGGCTTGTAGCAACCCATGCCAGCTCTTCAAGGGTGGCCTCTGCTACATCGACCCTTGGTCCCTTTCTCCACCATCATTGCCACTTGTCCTCTCCTCTGAAGGCAGACAGACCTTGCTTGCAAGTTTTGAGCAAATCTATTTTAACGGCAATAAAATGCTGCCCCATGTGTGCGTGTGTGTGAGTTGGTCTCGGGTTGGAGGTTGGTTTGCTTGGAGGAAAAGGGCAGCGTGAAGCATGAGGTCTGCCATGGACCATGTCTCCAGAGGCCTTGGACCTATTGTTCCGTCACTGCCCCATCCCCCACTTCCAGGCGTGTGAGTAACAGCCAGGTCTGCCCTCAGGTCTTGATGCACCTCCGGGTCACCTCGCACATTGCCATCGGCCTCCTCATCGGCCTGCTCTACTTGGGGATCGGGAACGAAGCCAAGAAGGTCATGAGTAACTCCGGCTTCCTCTTCTTCTCCATGCTGTTCCTCATGTTCGCCGCTCTCATGCCCACCGTGCTCACGTGTGAGTGCCTGAGGGGTCGCAGACCCTCCCCTCCTTCCTCATCTGTCATTCCAACCCACGAACTGGGGACCGAGGTCATGGCTTGGCCAAGAGAGTAGTTTTCTGAACGTACGGTGTCTTGCTTTTTAAAAAATGTAATATTCTTTGTAGACAGATGCAGGTATTGTTGTCTTTTCGGTTATACAAGAAAATACACAGCCTGTTTAAGGCAAAGGATGGAAGGCTTTCACACAGGGAGGAAGGCAGATGGGAGAGATTTCTAAAGGTTTTCTAATCAGGAGCCCCTCAAAGGCACTGCCTACCCCGGCGGTTATTCAGACAGCCTCGGTCCCAAGTTGGGGAGGGGATGAAGCTATTCTGGATGGATTTCCATGCAAGTCTAGGTTGTTCACAGAGTCACATGGGGCTGACAGTGCAGACAGCCTTGCTTCTACAGAACACCAGCATAAAGCTCCTCCCTAAATTGCCTGGAATTTCCAAGACCTCACGAGAAGGCTTGACCCAGGAAGGAACCACACTGTCACAGTCATTAAAGGAGAGTAGTTGAGCGATAAATGTTATATTAATCGCTAAAATAACACTCATTATTGCATGGATATTCTCCACGCGATGACTCCTCAGGTTATAAAAAAGGATGGCAGTTTTCTAAGCTAGTGAATCGGCCCTTATCTCTTCCATCCAAACCCTGAGCACGGGGGTGTTGAAAGGCCCACATCTCGGCACAGGCCAGGCTGTTGAGCCAGTGTATGGCACGCCCAATATGTCTGCTTGACGCCTTCTCCGTTGTCCCGCCTCCTAGTTCCCCTGGAGATGGGCGTGTTTCTCCGGGAACACCTGAATTACTGGTACAGCCTGAAGGCCTACTACCTGGCCAAGACCCTGGCCGATGTGCCCTTTCAGGTACGTCCGGGAAGGGCGTGTGTTGGATGAGGGGCAGGCATTGTCCTCACATCCTGTAGAACGGGATGGGAAATAGCGATTTCCACGAGAGGCTGATGGGCCCTGTGTTCCCAGATTGTGTTCCCGGTGGCCTACTGCAGCATCGTGTACTGGATGACCTCGCAGCCGTCCGACGCCGTGCGGTTTGTCCTGTTTGCTGCACTGGGCACCATGATCTCATTGGTGGCGCAGTCCCTGGGCCTCCTGATTGGAGCTGCTGCCACATCCCTGCAGGTACCAGCCAAGGAAATGCCTCCCTGCTGCCCTGGGGGGCTCAGCACTGCCCGCCTCCTCCTAATTCTGTCCTAACTTCCTAGATCGGCTTCTCCAGGTCAGTCTTTGGGTCAAGACGTGTAGTATCCTGGCTGGTCACTATTGGCACATCAACAGCAGCAGGTGCCCTGATGGGGCTCGCCGTGTATTCCAGTGCTGTGCTCAGTGCTCTCCACATAATAGCTCAGTTAATCCCCATCACACCCCTGAATTAGATGCTCTGCTAGCCCCATCTTCAGGTGTGAACACTGAGGCCCAGAGAGGCAATGCGATTTGGTCGGGATCACACAGCTGGCTCAGAGGTCAAGCTCTTGATGCCTAGGTTTTGTTGCCTCAGGGGACCCACTTGTCCATCCCTCCAACCTCCATTGCACCCCCACATTCCCACCCCATCTGAGTCCCTCCACGCGACCCTTAGACTCTTGATACCACCCACCCACAAATCCACATGCATTTGCTGTTTCTGCACCTCCGTGACTTCAGGGAGCTCAGGCCAGGCCTTTCCTTCACAGCTAAGCCAGAACTCGGGTAAATCGTGCACCCAGGAGCTGGCTGCTCACTCCCCAAACCAGATGCTTCTCCGTGCCATCCTGGCCCATGGATGACCCATCCTGAAAACTGGTCTTTTCTCAGTGGTCCCTGTGACTGTCCAGGAATATGGCCTCCAGGGGCCACCTGCAGAGGCAGTTGGGCGGGACTGTAAGCTCTCCCTGTGTCCCCCCAGGTGGCAATCTTCGTGGGCCCCATGACGACCATCCCAATCCTCCTCTTCTCAGGATTTTTTGTCAGCCTTGGCACCATCCCAACCTACCTGCAGTGGATGTCCTACATCTCCTACGTCAGGTAGCGTGTGTGTGTGGTGGTCATGGTCGGGGGGGGGGGACCCTGTATAACTTGGGGGCTTTACAGTGACAGAGGAAAGAGGACTCAGCATGCGGATGCTCACAAAAGCCATGTCTCAGCTGTCAGCTAGATGCCGGCACCATTCCTATATCATGGATCCCAGAGGATCGGTGCCTTTTATTTTGGTCCTAGTTTTCTGCGTCCCGCCCTCAGCAACACACACACAACCACTCGTACCCTGAAGGAGCCCGGATGAGCCCATTGTCTGCCTCTGGGGGGGCGTTTCCACCTGTTAGGCACTTCATTCCTTTTTGAAATAAACTTGCTTATAACATGTTCCTGAATATTGTAAGCCCTAATAAGAAATCCGGTGGAATATTAAAAAACAAACAAACCACACTCACAAAAACTCAAAACCAGTGTGGCTCAGTGGTTGAGCATTGACCTATGAGCCAGGAGGTCACAGTTTGATTCCCAGTCAGGACACATGCCCACATTGCGGGCTCCATCCCCTGTGTGGGGTGTGCAGGAGGCAGCTGATCAATGATTCTCTCTCATCATTGATGTTTCTATCTCTCCTTCTATGAAATCAATAAAAATATATTAAATTTTTTTAGAAAAGGAGTCCAGTGGGAAACCTTTTCTAAAACACCCTAACATCTAGCACATGAATATTCTGGCACATGGGCGCTCGGTCCACTGCATGCTCGGCGCTCAAGGGCTGTCCGGCATGTAAGCCTCAGGGGCTGCGCGTGTCTTCAGAGCGTTTCGATTCCGTGACACGCAGATCCCATGTCGGAACGGGCTTTTCTTTTCGGAATGTCAGTTCAGACCCGGGTGTATTGTTCTGGAAAACAAATGGGATACAAAGCCCTTGTTCAGAGTTCCAGCAACCTGTGCGCGTGCCAACGCCAGGGAACCCGCGCCCAGAATTAGCGTTTTTGTACTGACAGCGTAGGGCTGGCAGGGAGCAATGGAGGGGGCAAGTCGTGTTTTGTTAGCGTGCTGCATGCTGTTTGGAAGGCTAGCGGACATTCTGTTATGTCAAAGTTTTAAAAAGTTACCCCCAGAAGTAACCCAAGTGGTTTTCAATTCATTTCCCTGAATGTGGAAGCCCCTTTCACGTCCTGCGTGATTCAGGGTTCCACTTCAGGGTTCGGGTTCTGGAGAAGGCCGCACACAAATAAAAAGAGACTTAGAAACATTTAATTTGGGGATGGAGGCCAGACAGTGGTTCCAACTCTAGTGGGAGGACTACTCCTCGCTCTGGCTTTTCCACCCTTTTATTAGGATTAAACCTATAGGACACACCCACATCTCCTAGGCAGGAAACTCCAATAAAAGCCAATCAGTGAATTTAGGACTAACAGGTGGGGATTCTTCAACTACCAATATCTAGTCATTAGCTCTGACCTTTCAGAGCAATTAAGGTTGACCAGCCCTCCGAATTCGCTGTCCAGAGCTCCCTATTATTAAAACGATGATTGGTTTCTAGCACCTGAACAAATCCCTACGATTCTTTCCGTTTGGAGGAAATGAAATGGGGAAAACGTAGTGAAGGTGTCTGTGCATTCATCTCAGGGATGCTGGGAGGTTAGGAAGTATTGCGGGGGGAAAGATCTGCGGAGAGGAGCCGACTGGGACCACGGAGAAGGCGGAGGCAGAGTCAGGGAGGGCGAGGACCTTCCTCACCTGGGCGCTTTCCTCCGCAGGTACGGGTTTGAAGGGGTCATGCTGTCTATCTACGGCCTGGACCGCGAGGACCTGCACTGTGACATTGACGAGACCTGCCACTTTCAGAAGTCGGAGGCCATCCTGAGAGAGCTGGACGTGGAGAACGCCAAGCTCTACCTGGACTTCATCGTTCTGGGCATTTTCTTCGTCTTGCTGCGCATCATCGCCTACTTTGTCCTGAGGTACAAAATCCGGGCAGAGAGGTAGAGCTCCTGACTGCCGGCAGACAGGAGCATTAGACACTGCCACCAAGGGCAACTGGCCGCATCGTGGTGGCAAGCCTGTGCCCGAGGACACAGGGCGACTGTGACCCAACCCCTAGCCACCACGTCTGGCTTGTGGGTGCCAAGTGTTTGGCAGCTCTGCCCCGGGGGACGGGCCTTCTCTCCATTACCCTTCCCAGCTTTCACTAGGAAGAAGACGTAGAAAGGGTAATTTTCACGTGAATTTAAATCGCCCACAACTGGAGCAGCGTTGAAACCTGCAACAGAGCTGGTGACAAGAGGTTTCCCTGGTCACACCCTTCCTCATGACCAGGTAGCTCTGGTCCTGGGCGGGGGCCGCCATCAGCCCCTCACCTGGTCTCTGAGCAGCGAGGCGTCCTGGGGAGAAAGGCGGAGAGGAAACCAGTTCTGTTTTATGACTTGTTTTTCATAGTTTTCAGATTTCTACAGTTTGTCTCTTTTTCCAATGAGAAGTCACTTTCCAAACCAAAAGCCTGTGAATGTCATTCGTTTGAAGAAACTGTGTCTTTTCAGCCCTCGTGGGAGAGTGTGGTGCAGGTGACCCAGCTCCGCTGATAGACGGAACCTGTGAAAGGTGCCAGTGCGGGCCCCACGCAGAGAGACTTAGGAACTGTATGCGCGAAGCGTGTGGAAATTTTAAAAAGTTACACCAAAAGTGGGAAGGCAAAGTTGGCCCACTCTTTCCAAGTTTTTTATTTTCCCCAGGCTTCTTATTTTAAGCAAAATATATTGTTTCTTTCTTCCTAACTTTCTGAGCACTTTAACTTTTAGTTGTTGTTAGTCCTCACCCGGTGATATCTTTCCATTGATTTTTAGAGAGAGTGAAAGGGAAGAGGCCAGACAGAGAGAGAGAAACATCGAAGTGAGAGAGACACATCAATGGTGGCTTCCCACGCGCCTCCCGACCAGGGCCTGGGATTGAGCCTGCAACTGAGGTACATGCCCTTGATCAGAATTGAAACCAGGACCCTTCAGTCCACAGGCCAATGCTCTATCCACTGAGCCAAACCAGCTGGGGCTTAATTTTGCCTGAAATATTCTAGAAGACCCACCCTGTTGAGTTTTTTACAAACATTTTCCCTTTCCTCATATATCACATCAACTACCTCCACTGAACCTGGGAACGCTGGGCTGAGGGACATCCAGGTGTGAACACTGAGGGATCCCAGGTACAGCCGTGAAAGCTGAGCTGACTGCCTGAGATGGACGCTGCTGAGACCCCATTAGAATCAAGGCCCTTGCAGGAGCCCGGAACTTGACTGTTGCCGAGGTGTTCGCAGCTCGGTTAAACAGGCTGTGGGATGAGTCCATCTCCAGAACTGGTTCTGGTGGCAGCTCGGCCGTACCACCTTGTCAGGGTTTGGTTTGTGTAGATATCTTCCCAGTGACGTAACCACATGAGTAAATCTCTCTAGGGCGGGAACAGTGGTATCTGCAGGGTGACAGGCTTTGACATCCTAACAGAGCTCCTCCTGTGTGCCTGTCGGCCCCAACAGTGTATCTATAGGGTAGGAGGTCTCTCTGGCCAAAGAAGGTCTGAAGGAAAAGGACATTGCTTTTCCCTTCTAGATCATCACTGTTCCAGAACCAGGGTCCCCTAATGGAAGGTTGTATGTTTGCGGGCAAGAAACTCATGAAACTCTCTGACCCTCAATGACCTCTTTGGTGAATAATAGCACTAGCTCGTCTTCAAGGCTGCTTCAGCTCAAAGATGCCTCGGTTCTGTCCCCCAACTCTTATTTCCTACTCCAGAGAATGCAAAGTGTTCAATTTTCACTTGCACACAGATTTGATTTGTAAATGCTGAGAGACCCCTTTTCCCCTTAGATCCTTTTTAGTGAATAAACACAATCCAGATATACTAAAATGTAATTTTAAGTCTGCTTGTCCCACACAAACAGCAGCGTTGCCTTCCAGGCCATGTTATTTAACCAGGGTCAAACTTAGTCTTTGTAAAAAGTCTCCTTTTAATTTCAAGATAGATTTGCCTGTAAGGCATCACACATAGGAAGGCCCACATAGGAATAGCCTAGTGCGGTACAGAGTTGGGAAGAGGAGAAAGTCATCAGTCTCACCCCGGAATTACATCAGGTGAGGTCAGTGTCGAAAGACCTCTTCCCCTCCGTGTCAGCCCCTGGGTTGTGGCTCTGTGACCCTACAAGGACATGCATGCTAGGAACTGCACTGAGTGAGAGTCGGCCAGCTCATCCACAGAGCCCATTCACTGAGCTAGCAGTGTCCTGTCTCCGCCATTTCAGAAGGAAACTGTGAGGTTCCTTGAGGTTTAAAATCTCATCTCCACGCACATCTAAGCCCGCAGACAGAATATTCCCATAAGAGTTCATGCTCCCTGCATTTCAGTTTTTTACTGTTAGCAGATTACATCCATCCCTTAACAGATGAGCAACTGATTGAGGTCGCCCCCGTACCCGAGGGCAGATCTTTGGGGACATGAGGGCTGTTGGGTGCTGGAAGGGAAACCTACCTGCAAAGTGACCAGGGCTGTTTTTTAAAGGATGCTCAGTGGAGGGTCGCAGGTGTACTGCCAGCAGAATAATTTGCCTCAGAAGACCTAAAGCCATGTTGAGTGAGCTTGGGTCACCCCTAGGATGCTGCTGCCTTCACCCCAATTCAGCCCTCAGCGAGTGCCCTACATTGTAAACTCTTGACAGCTTTCACTGTGATGCTGCTGTTCTGTGCTCATCTCCAGAAACTGGCCTTCTGCTGTTGTTTTAGGAGAGTTTGAGAAATTACCTTATTCCAGTGGCCTAAGATAGCATCCAAGCAATGGACGGATTTATTTTTCTAAGTAGCTGTGGTTCAGAGGTAGGTGGTGATGAGGTAGATGGCTTTCCTACATGGGAGCTTAGACCAGGCCAGCTTCTCAAATCGGAGGCTTCTAAGTGCTTTCTGAATGTAGTGATTCCAACACCCCTTTCACCTCTGACTGCTTCTTGATGCAGAGAAGGATGGATTCTTGGGTAAAAGATGCGTGGCTTCTCCGCATGTTGGCAGAGGGGAAATGGAAACTCAGAGAATTTTGCTTTCTTTTTTTTTTATTATGCCCTTGATTTTTTTTTTTTGGGGGGGGGGGAGGAAGTGAGAGGGATAGAGAGATAGAAACATAGATGACAGAAAAACATCATTGATCGGCTGCCTCCTACATGGCCCACACTGGGGATCGAGACCGCAGCCAGGACATGTGCCCTGACCTGGACTTGAACCTGCATTCTCTTGGTTCGTGGGTCAACACTCAACCACTGAGCCACAAGCCAGGCCAGAGAATTTCACTCTCAAATGGAAATTCTCAGGAGAGAAGGGGACACCTGGGGTTCTATCCACTGTCCTGGCCTCGAGACCTGGTCAGGGTCTGGTCCCTGCTGACC
The DNA here is from genome assembly GCA_004026665.1 of Murina feae. Classification (NCBI taxonomy): domain Eukaryota; kingdom Metazoa; phylum Chordata; class Mammalia; order Chiroptera; family Vespertilionidae; genus Murina; species Murina feae. The sequence continues at coordinate 16,700 of PVJC01022451.1, read as the reverse complement.
TGCCCCATTCTGGGTGCCTTTCATCTCTGTCCCCACTGAGATCATGTTGTGCCCCCCTTTCTTTCACGCTTGTTGAATATCAGTTAGAGAATGGCATTCTCTCCAAGTCTCCATGGGTGACCTGGGGAGCTCTCCCCAGAAGGGGAAGAAGCCCTCCATGAACGAACATTCACAGGGAAGATGCCGGAATCAGATGACGTCCCCTCAAGGGAGGGGCCTTCGGGACCTTTAGGTCCCAGGAAATGGGACATGCACTTTTAGGTAAAACTCGTGCACAGAAAGGTCATCTCCCGCCTGAAAAAGGCACAGTCAGGAGGCCAGGGACAGGCTGTGTCCGTGAGGTCAGAGTCACCTCGGTGTCTCCCTGAGAAAAACGCAAGCTCCAATGGATTGAGCCTCTGTCTTTATCGAGTGTTCCGGGCCCTGCCCTGATGCCTTATGAATTCCCCCACCTGTTTACTCAGCAAGGATTGACCGACCATCCCAAGCTTGGTGCTGTCCCAGGCACTAGGCCAGGGGAGGGCATTCCGATAACATGGGCGCCCCTCCAGGGCAGGCAGGCAGCAGGGGCGGGGGGGGGGTGCAGGGAGGCATGGACCTGCAGGGCACCAAGGCTGGCAGAGGGGCAGGAAGGTCCCGGGTCCCAGGACCAGGAAAGAGCAGAATTCGAGTCCCGGTCTGACCCCCAAATCTCCATTTCTTTTTTCCTTTCTTTGCCACCCTGCCTCCTGTTCAGAGTGTCCAGGTCTGTGTGAAAATACTTTCTAAGGCTTAAAAAGCAACACTAGCTTAGGGGCTATTCATTCTGAACTCCCTATCACCAAACAGATAGCTGAGATAGGAGGGTGTCCGTGCCCCTTCCCTCCAGTCAGCTGGCCTGGGTGGAGTGTGCCTCCCTCTGCCCTGGCACGGCCTTGGCCTCCTCATGCAGCTTGCTGTGGGGGAGCTTGGGCAGAGAGGGGCTGCAGTGTGAGATGCACGCGCAGACGTGCCACGCGTGCTCATGTGCAGGCTCGCGCTAGGTTGTATGTCACAGTGTTATTCTGTGGTGTTTCCTTCATCTATGAATCCTCAATCACCCTTTACTCCGAGAAGAGAAAACATTCCCGCACTTCACGCCTGCCACGCAAATGGTCAGAGCAGGGTCCGAACCACGAAGGATGTCACCATTGCCAGCTCAGTGACAATGTGACAAAAAGTAAAACAAAGCCGCTCGGGGGAGGGGCGTGGATGCAGAGTGTCTGCATATAAAGTTAGATACTTTCGAGAAATGATGACTGCTAATAAAATGTTTTATATAAAGCTTTTTTTTTGTTCACTGTTAAATGCTCCAAATACAAAATGATTCGCTTGAATTTGGCCAAGTGAAATGGACCTTGAGGTTGTATTGTGAATACATTTGCTGCACTTCTAGACAGACAGCATTTGGGTTTATTGCTTAGTGTTCCGGTCTGACACCTACTGCAAATAATCCCCTTTCTCTCTTGGGAACTCGCATGTTTTATGTGAACTATCTTAAAGTTTTGCGGTTTTCCTCCATCCTCCCAGGCCCGTCACCCACTTTTTCTACCTTGTTAATGTGGGCCATGACCTCAAAAGGTGCCGCGGCCCCAGAAGCCCAGCGGCCTGTTCCCTATAAACCCCTAACAGCTTTCCCTTCCATCCCCTTCAGCCTTGCAGTGGTCTCCGCGGGCATGGTCTCTGTGGACACGGGCACCAGGCAGAGGGACAGCCTCATTCATTGCTCTGGGGCCTGGGGAACCCATCTCAGGCTGCAGCCTCTGTAGGGGGTGGCTCCAGGGAGCACTCCCCAGTGAGATTGACTCCAGTGGAACTGAGCAGGACCCAGAGGACCCCTGGAATGACAGCTGGGAGCTCCAGCTCTTTGGCCGGAGTTTGCAGGCAGCGGTGCTCTGGGCTGGGCTGTCACACTGGACTCCCTCCCACTTGGGACAGAGAGAGAGAGCAGGGCCGTACAAAGTCACAGAACCCATGGCCCCTGCCATCCTCCTCTGTTGACAGGGAAAGAGAGGTGGTGAGCGCAGGGGGAAAACACCCTGGATGAGGGAGAAGCTGGTGATGGCAATGCCTCTGCAGACCCTGCCTCAGTCCAGCTCCCATTAGAGTCCCTCTGGGTCACTGCACCTGGCCTCTGACGTCAGGGAGATTCCTCTGGGGCAGTTCTCGGGCCTCCCTGGGGCCAGGGGCAGGGAAGAAGCCGGGCGCCTCCAGCCATGGCACACTAATTTTCCCATGGCCAGCCTGTCCTCACCCCCATGCCTCCTGGGAGGGAAGGCAGCGTGAAGAGGGGTCTCATGCCCATCCTCTGGCGTAGCTCCATTTTCTGAGAACTGTGGTGCATCCTCCCCTGCATCCTGTTCCCATCTTGGCGGAAACAGAGGGTTAAACTTTGCTTAATGTTTATCATTCTCTCCAAACATGCCAACGTGGAACCTTCCTCCAACAGACATCCTGTGGCCTCCTCGAGGAGACCTGCTCTGTGGGCATAGGCTGGGTTCAGGGCCCCAGTGCCACTCCCTCTGGTTCATAACAGTCCCCTGGGGGCAACAGCAGAAAGCAGTCCATACTCACCCGCCACTGGGTCTGCCCAGAGGGGGGATTGTTGTGGGCAGGGACCCACTTTGGGGCTTTCCCACCAGGCAGCAACCGTTTCATGGCTGAAGGGAAGGGAACAGAAGCACAAAAGCTCCCTTGTTATGGCACCCACTGGGGTGGAGCGCCCACTGGCCTGGGCCTTCCCAGGGCATGTGGGGTGTGAGTTCCACAGCTGGGATTGAGCTTGCTCCCCGGTCCTAGGGAGACCCCCCCATGACCACCGCCTTGTAGCCCAAGTCAAGGACATGGCCACAGCATGTGCGAGTTTCTCTCTGGGCTTCGTGGTTTCACCCAGATCTTGGGAGTGGCCTGAGCCCAAGCCACATGGGCAGAACACAGCCAGATTCAAAGCGATGGCGTTCAATGGAGGGCCTTGCGGTGGACGGCGTCTTGTTTGCTGTGTGTGCACCGAGCAAATGGGAGAGACTCGGCGGATCCCCTGTGGGTGCCTTCGGCCTATACTTGCGACTGAATAGTGTGGCGCTGACATTGTATACAGTCAGATGGCATCTCCTATGTTCACCAATGTTACGGGATCTGGTGTTGGGGACCTTGTAAGCCACCTGCTGTGACCTTTCATGATGGGAGTTACATCAAGTGTGGTGGAGGCCCAGGTGAGCTGGGAGGAGATGCTGAAGCCAGGGTGGGGGAAGCATCTGAGTAGTGAGGGGTGACCCCCCCCCCTTCTGACTGCCTGGGGCCATTCTCAAGTTCCCTGAAGAGTGTCCCTGAAAGGAGCTCTCGGGGCTCTTGCTGCCAGCCCCTGAAGTGACCTATTGTCCTTGCACTTCGCCTGCCCTGAGGCCTCGTCCACACCTGCCCTTCCTCTGCGCACAGCTGTGGGTCAGCACGGGGAGCTTTCCAGAAAACAGCCTTTGCCACATAGGCCTTTGCTGGAGCACCAGGCACACCCACTGCTGGGGGAGTTACCAAACCCTCTCCCCTGTTGGGGCCCATAGGCCCTCTCCTGCTGGGGGACAGATCGGGCCCCTTGGGGAGGCAGGGAGTCTTGGGTTCAAGGTTCAAGGCCAAGCCCTGTCTCCATGGGGGCCTGGAGGCTGCAGCACAGCCCAGAATGAAGGGTACCACGGGACATGGTTTCACTGAGAGTGTCCAGTGACCATGGGGACTATTTGTTGTAGGGCCTTTGCAATCTTTACAGCTCTGTCAAGGGCACCCCCGGGGTCCTTTTCCATGACCTTGGGGACACAGACTGCCCCAGCTTAATCCTGTCTCCTCTTTCGAGTCCTCAGCCAATTAAAAATGGTAGAAAAGGTCTCGCCATTCAAATTGCTCATCACATCCACCACCAGCCCCACGTAAGAGGTTTCCCTTGTCACAGCCATGATCCCGCGGGAGGAGCACAGGGAGGAATTGCTCGACAGAACGTGTCTGTGTAGCAAGTTAACCTGTGTACCCGGCGCGCCACCCGTTTGCTCTTCCCGTGTAGCCGCGTGGGTGCAGCCCCCGGCCGACCGTGGCTGAATGTGTTGTGAATCATTGCCTTTGATGAGCAGCTATTTCAATGTTTTCCCTTCCAAAGCAAGAGTCAATGCAAGTAACGTTTTTTTAACCAGCGTGCAGACATGTGCACATATCTCTATGTCTAATATAGAATTATGGAAGCCCTGTTTTTCATAAAACCGTAGGGATGACTTCACTTTGGTTTAGCCACGTTCTCTAGGAAATACAGTTGCTTGTGCGCTGTGAGAGGTTTGCACTGTTGTAGGTAAACTCGGCATATGTACATCCGTACCTATATCTATATCTCTATACATAACAGTAACCTGGGCTCCCTAGGGCACTTGTTCCGGGCTGTTTCATCCCACGGGAACACAGCCCCGGGCAGACCCCAGATGTGAGCTCTGACTCAGACCTTACGCGCACCACGGCTCTGCTTTGTATGTTTCTGTAGAGTTACCTTCTTAGATTTGTACGTGCATTTTTTGCAAACTTGAAACTTTGTCTTCTGATAAATTAGATGCCATTTATGAAAATATGACATAAGTCAAATAAAGCATCTTTGTTTTTAAATTTCATGCCTCTCTTGCTTGCTTGCACCGACACCAGCCTTCACTCAGTGGGAGACGGGAGCCTGGGTGTGGCCGAGGCAACACAAGGATTGTTTTCTCCTTCTCGCGTGCCCTTGCTCTAATGCAGCAGTGTCTCCTGCAGGTGTCATGGTGGGTCCCAGTAAAGTGGGGGAGAAAAATCAGAGTGACGGCCGTGGTACGCCAGCCCCCAGGTGCTAGGGGTAGGTAGCACAGGGTCAAGTGCCTTTTCATACATTATCTCATTTAACCACCATCCTTGGGGCCAGACAGCCACCACCAGCTCCATTTCTTAGATGAGTAAACTGAGGCTCAGAGACTAGATAACTCACCTGAGGCAGAGTTCAGATGGTGATAGTGTAGCTCCTGACCCCTTCACCACACTTGTCATCTTGGGAAGAGATATAGAGCGAAGGAGGAGAGTCCATCTTGTCACCCAAAGTGGCCGGGAGGAAACTCCTCCCAGAGGTGCGGTTAACAGGTAAAATGATGGACAAATGTCCCCAAGTGTCAGCAAAACCCCGCCTTTCTATGCCATTGCAAGTTGAAAAATTCTGGAATAGAATGATGCATTTCAACATGTTCTGAAATAATACACGGCTACCCAGCCAGCCCATAAGGGACCATTGCCAAATAAGTGTTGAAGCAACGCCTTTAATGACCAACTGCACTTACATCCAGGAGGAGGGGACAGGCAGTTACACTGCACAGCACAGGAAATAGTTAACAGGTTTAATGGCCACAGTGTGCGTGTGTGTGTGTGTGTGTGTGTGCTCCTGTTTATCTCCCCTTTCACCAGCAGCAAGGGGTCTGGCTTCTCCTGGGCAAGTTCTCATTCCATCGTTCCTGGAAGGTTCTAGAAATGTATAACATGTTCAAGTCAACGAGGAAGGTATTTGATACCAAAATGATCCCTGGATCTTGCAGAGCCTTGTTCATCATGTGAATTCACCCTGAGCTACTGGTGGATGGGAAGTCTAGAGGCACCCTGAGCAGGAGGCTCCTGTCAGCCAGCAGAGGGCACTGGGAGGTTTGATGGGTAGGTAAGGGCCATGGGACCAAGGGCAGTCGCTGACAGTTGAGGTCCCAGGTGCCTGAAGTCCTCCAAGGATGACCATACTACCAGCACATCCCAGGTTTGAACCTTAGCAAGGCTGTGCTCTAAAGCAAATTTCTCTATTTCCTCATTTGCAAAGTGAGAGTAAATACAAGATCACTCACTGCACTTTGAGTTTGTGTGTTTTTTTTTTTAAAGTTTCCTGTCCTGGTTAGTGTTTCTCAGTGGTTAGTGGGTCGGCCTATGCACTGAAGGGTCGTGGGTTCAACTCTCAGTCAAGGTCACGTACCTGGTTCGCAGGTCAGATCCCTAGCCCCAGTGAGGGTGTGTGCTGGAGGCAACCAATTGATGTGTCTTTCTCACATCGATGTTTCTTTCTCTCTCTCTCTCTCTCTCTCTCTCTCTCTCTCTCTCTCTCTCTTTCTCTCTCCTTTCTCTTTATCTCCCCTCACCCCCTCCCTTGCACTCTCTCTAAAAATCAATGGAAAAAATATCATTGGATGAGGACTAACAACAACACAAATATTCCCATCCACACTGTAGCATTTCTTAGTCAAAATTTTTTAAAAAATGATTAGCACTCACTGGACACATAAATAACCTCAACTGTCCAGAGTCAAGAATGTTGTTTAAATTTCTCAAGGAAGGCCACGCAGCCACCCCCCGGCCACTTCAGTGGGTCTCAGGGAACTCAAGGGCACGCTGGGCTCCGTGGGATTTGGGGCTGACTCCTGGCAAGCCAGTGCTTAGAGGTTAATTATTCAGGTTTAGTTTGTCAGCATTTCAGCGTTTCATTTCAAACCTAGAAGGCTCTGATGGACCTTTAAACAAGGTTGAAAGCGTATTAGCCACTTAGTTTCTTTACCCAGTGTCTATAGCTGCTTGTAACATGAATTAGATGGGAATGACTGGGAGGTGCTGTAACCCAATCGTCTTCTGAAGGGCTCCTGCCGTAGCGTATCCAGCACGGCTGGCCACCCAGCTGCAAATCCCTGAGCAAGTTACTACCTGGCCCCTGTCTGCTTCTCCTCTGAAAATGGGATGTAGGTGATGACAGGGACACCCCTCACCTGGAGGGCTTGTTAGGGGCGTTAGCAAATCTCACGTGATTGATTGGTGTTTGACACATGCCAAGTGCTGTCAATACCAGCTTTGGTCCTCTTTACCAATCACTCTGAGTATCAGTCAGCCACATGGCAGGCTGGGCTGCCTAGGGGTTCAGGGTGCACTAGGAGGGTCTCATGAGAACAACAGGGAGCCCACAGATTTTCAACCGTCTCCTATGGCAGTGCAGCCCCATGGAGACTCTGTGTCCCTGGACCCCCATCACTCACACCAGGCCTTTGGTCTGTGTCTTGCCAACACCCTCCAGCCAAAGCCCCACCCCATGCCCCACCCCCCACCCCCACCTCCCAGGAGCACAGGTACAGTCAAGCTAGGTTGAAGGACTCGTGGCAACAAGGAACACATGTGGGGCATCTCAGTAGAAGATGTTAGGAAAGACTTAGTGTAGGACTTGGGCTCGTGTTGTGTGATTTGGGGGAGGTTCAAGGAAATAGGGCTTAATCAGGATTGGATGCGTCAGGAGGTGAGGGCAGTTGGGTCTTGGGTATCTTAATAACCCAAATAGGAGGGGAGGCAGGAAACCAGGCTGCAGCTGTGATGGCTGGAAATCACGTCTATTCCTGTCAGCCAGCAGAGGGCGCTGGGTGGGTTAGACATCATTGCGCAGTGGGCTTCTGTCTGTGCTCCTTGGTCTGAGATGTCCCTGGAAGGGCTCAGCCTGGAGGCCTGAAGGTGCTAGAAAGGACACAGAGCTTAGCATGTAAAGACCTGGGCCTCCTGGAGAGGTGCCTCTCAGCAGGGTTTCTTGGACAGATTCCTTCTCTGCATGATAAGCAGAGAACTCTCTCCAGGAACCTGGTCCCAGGTGCAAGCTCAAAAACAAAGGCTGCCATTTTGAGGGAGCAGGTGTCTCTTTTCCAGCGGGAAGGATGGCTCAGATCAAGACCCCTCACCCTGCCGTCCGTGGACAGCACTGCCATGTGCCACCGCCCAGCATGACGAGAGTGTGGTAGACTTGTCCTCGTGTCTTTAAGAGAGTCCCATCCACAGGAACAGCAGGGGACACTCAGCCTGAGCGAGTGTGCAAACACATCTGAGCTGCTGAGCTGCCTGCCCAAGAGCCCCTGCTGTCCGTGGGACTGGGTGTCCCAGGGAACAACTCTCCGTTGAGGGGTTGTTATAACTTCTTGGGCACTTAATAGAATCTCCCAGGGGACCCTACTTCATTTACTTGTGTAGCCGGGTCTATTTTCAGAAGAAAGCAAGCAAGAGGTGGCCCACCCAAGGTGAAACACGTGTTAAACTTGACTTGCAAATAAATACGAAAAAGTGCCACTTTGCAATATGCCTTTATTGGCTTTCTCTCCACTGAGAAAGACAAGACTAATTTCTCGTTTGAAACTTGCATTTGAAATGTCTTAGCTCAGCCTGCAGGAGGCAGTGACCTCTGAAGGTGGCTCAGCCTCCCTACCGCGTCTACTCTGGGTCTGAGGTCTGCAACAAGCACACAGGCCCTGCAGCAACTTAGGGGTTACTTTTTGCTCCCGCTCCCCAGGCTGGGGCAGAGCCTCTGCTCTGAGACGCTATGACACCCCCAGCCATCCGTCATCTGTGTGCGACACGCTGACAAAAGAATGAGAGCGACTCTGCAGAAATAAAGCACAAAACACAAAACCTCAGGAACAGAGAGACCTGTCCTCATGCTGAGTGTGGATCTTTATTCTTTAAAACATCGGGCCCCAGGCATTAGCTTTCAGCCAGAGCCTGGCCAGGAGCAGGGGCTAGAAAAGCAGAGATGAGCAGGCAGGACGTCAGAGTGTGGAAATTCACCTCCCGTGGTGTCCAGGACACCGGACGTGGCTTCAAAATGTACATTCTGGAAACAAAGCACAGCATACGTTACCGGGAGCAGGTCTCCTCTCCACCCCCCAGCTGCCCAGCTCCTCAAGGTCAGGCTCCAAGGTCAACGCCTTACGCTACATTCTCCCCATGTCACTGGGGAAGTGCTGAGCCCCCACCTCATGGGAGATCACATGTCCCACTGGGCCCTGGGGTAGGGAAGGGCAGATGATCCATGAGGGGGACCTCTGCAGGGCCACCCAGTGCCCAGAGAAGGATGCAGCCCCCTCCGAATTATCCGGGGACAAAGGGCAAGAGTGGCCCCTTGGGCGCTGCCTTCAGGCAGGTGTCCTCCTTAGAGGTAAGCTGGCACTTGGCTGCTGGATGGCTCACAATGACCTCTGCACCCAGGATGTGTGAGGCGGGGCCGATGGAACCAGGACAGCAACCACCCATGTGCATGCCATCTGCTGCAGACAGGGGGTTCCCAGGTGGTTATCTTGCACCTCACTGTACCACCGAGGGAGGGGGCAGGGAGGGGATGCACTAGTGAGGGGTGTGGAGACACCAGGACTCCATGCCCGGCTCTGCCACCTGCCTGCATGTCACCAATGTTGGTGGTTTATTTGCTGATCGGCTCAGCTTTCCAAACGCACACAGTGTCCATTTTCCTCCAGGATAGAGTTTGAATTAGTTCCTCTCTATAACGCCTTGACTTTGACACCTTTTTGAAACAATTGCTTTTATATTTTTGCACAAACCGCTTGGAAACAGGACCGCAGGGAACTGGCGGCTGGCTGCCCCGGCAGGAAGCCGCTGACCGAGGCCTCTGCCAACGAACAGCCATGGCACTGGGGGTCCTGCCCAGGGCCCAGGGGCGGGCGGCTTCCTGGGGACCCGGAGGCTCCAGCACCTGCCCAGAAAGGACCTGGCGCCCGGGGGTGGCTCACCCGTCTCCTGCAGAGGCTTGAAGCACCAGGGCACCGCGGGGATCCTTGAGTCGAAGCAGCAGCCCCGGTTGTTGCACTGCTCAGGGGAGATCCCGGGGTAACCGCAGTCCACCCTGTCCTTGGGCGGGATGGCGCACTGGCTCTCCACTGTCCCAGACAAAGCCCAGTCAGCTGCCAGCGCCCTGCTGGCTTGGGGTTGGTCTGTTGGCTTCGTTTGGCAAGTCTACACCCTCTTCCCTCTCCCCTCCTGAGTTCAAACGGTATGACTTGTCTTTCGGTGTAAATACTTAAAAAGAAACATTCTGTAGGTGATCTGGCCTCCTGCCTGTGTACTTCCTGCCCCTTGTCGGAAGTCACTATGGGCCCGTGTTCCCACAGGCTGGCAGTGGCCTGGGGAATCAGGGCCCCTGAACCCAGAAACCAAGTTCCCTTTGTTTATCTACAAGAAGCCCTCTCCACTTAAATGGAAAGTATGACAGGGTGTATACATTCAGTAGAGCAAGTCTTTTCACTTCCTTCCTGCACCTGCCTCTCCCCAGATGGGACGGCTGGTCAACCTTCCCTGTGCGTCCTGAGGTCTCCAAGCCTGTGTCTAAGGTGAGAAGTCCACTGGGCCTCAGCACCTAACTACATCTGCTTAGGACGAAGGAAAGCACACGGAGTCTCCTCAGTCCTCTCTATGGCTGCAGGTCAGTCCGTAACTCCTTACTCCTGGGTTCCCCAACATTGGAATCAGCTGGGAATCTCGAAATATCCCTGGGGCCCCACCTCACCCCACTCCAGAGACATGCAGACAGAATCGGCGCATCCTGGGCTCTGGTGAGTCTAATGGGCACCCAGTTTGGGAACTGCTGCCTTTGACACAGCTTGGTAGGTGATCTGATAAAAGCCTCACCCTCATTTCTGCAAGCCACACACATACCCCCCACCAGGAGGTGCACTGCAAGGGCTGAGCGATTCCAAATCGTTCTGGAAGTCACTCTTGTCATATGTCTGTCCTTTTTGTTTGGGACAGTGGGGCTAGGCACTGGCTGCCAGCCGGCCAGCCCTGGGTTCTGACCCTGACGGGCAGGGTTGCCTTAGGTCTGTTATTATTGTCCTGAGCCTCAGTTTCCTTGTCTAAAATGGGAATCACAAGACCCCGTGTATAGGGCTATTAAGAGGAAAGGTGTGGCTCTGGTAAACAGCAATTATTCAATGAGTGGGGGGGCCTGGTCACCTTCCTCAGGTCCCCAGAAAGCCCCCGAGCCTGGATCTTCAGTGTCCCTTTCCCTGGTCCCAGGTTCCCACTGCCCCCAGACCCCCGTTCCTGCTGAGGTACTCACACAGGCCCACGTACTGCGTGGATGAGCTGGAGGTCCCCAAGGCCAGGACCACAGCCAACAGCCAGAGTGCTCTGGCCTCCATGATCACGGCAGGCTCTGGGGACCCAGCTGCTCAGAGCCCTCATTTATACCCCTGTGTTTGCACAGCCTTCCGGACTCTGTTTGTTTGGGGATGGCCCTTCCCTGCAGCTGGCCACACCCGCTTTTCCCGGCACCTGATTGTATAGCCCCTGGAGGCCCGGCTCCCTGAGCAGAGAGGGTGGTGCGACCCACTGTGGTATCTGGGGTTCACACTCCTCCCTCAGGAAGCAGGGCTGATCATCGGTATCAAGACCCCAGCCTGGAAGAGTCCAGAAGGTTCCCTCTACAATGACAAGAGTCTCTAGGCCACTTAGTCCCAGGTCAGCCCTGGATCGTGAGAAGATGGGCAGCGAACCCCACTCAGGTCATTCGTGCCTGTGACTTCAGTTCTCTCTCACAGCTCCTGCAATGTACAAATTCCTTTCCTTGCTTTTTGGCATTTTTCCAGCAAAGAAATATGTTTATTATTAATTACATTTAAATAAATGTATGAAGTAAAGTTATTTGATACTTTTTTGTTGATGTTTATCCTCACCCGAGGATATTTTTTCCCCATTGATTTTTAGAAAGAGTGGAAGGCAAGGGGAGACACAGAGAGAGAGAGAGACATCGATGTGAGAGACAGACATCCATTGGTTACCTCCTGCATGCGTGCTGACTGGGGATTTAGCCTGCAACCGAGGTACATTCTCTTGACTGGAATCGAACCCAGAACCCTTCAGTCCTCAGGCCGAGGCTCTATCCACTGAGCCAAATTGGCTAGGGTTATTCAATATATTTTAATAAAAATATAATACATGCAGCTGGTTTTTAAATCAGTGTAAAAGGCCCCTCCTGTTTAGCAGTGTTCATGTTTAATACTTTCTTAAGTATTTTTCCAGAAATGTTCTCTCTAGATCTAAGCACACTGTTAACACAAATGGGAGCTTGCTAGAAGCATTTGCCCAGCTGGCATTTTCTTTCAATGAAGGCTATATCTGGGAAAGTGTTTTGTAACTGCACATCTAAATGAATTGGGAATATTTCTACCCATTTTCCAGAGGAGCAAAATAAGACTCAGAAATTAAGGGGCTGTCCAAGGTGACACCAGTAGGCCTGGTGGAGCTGAGGCTGAACCACCTCTGTGAGAACTTGAGGGCTCAGCTGGCCATCACACCCGCCTCCTGTGCAGGCAATGCCGAGGGAGGCAGGCAGGGTGGGCCCGGGTACTGCTGTGACCCCTCTCTCTTTTCTGCCTGCAGAATTCTTACCTATCTGTTCAGCACCAACGTTACCCAGCGACCTTCCAGGAACCTCCGGTAGGTTTTGCATATCATCCCAGAAGCTGGTCGAACTCAGCCCCTGGGTCAGGGGGGACAGTGTTGGGGAAAACTGACTACCTGAAGGTTTGTCCATGAAGCTTTTCTTCATCAACTAACCAATGGGGACAGACTGTGCACGCACTGAGGACAATGGCCTTGTCCCACCTTGTGACTCCCCAGCCCCAGCCCCAGCCCCTTGCACTTCGTGAGCCCCAGATGAATGGACTTGGGGCGACACTCCTCCATCAGGGAGCAGGGCTGGCCCCCTCCACGGTCAGTGCGAGTGGGAGACAGGAAGAGCGGCTTCTGCATTGTTTGCAGGTGGGGATCGCTTTGTGCCCAGAGGGACGGTGCAGGGCTTCATGCGGTGAAAAACGTCTTCCCGGGAAATTCCTGGGAGCCTCTCCAGGCCAGACCCCTGCCTACCCACTCCAGAACCCGGACCAGGCCAAGCTGTGGAAGTGAAAGTGCAAACACCCCGAAATGGACTCAGAAGGGACGGTTGTTTGGAGGCGGGCCTGGCGAGGAGTGCCTCCACCTGCCTGGTCTCCATGTGCCCTGGTCTACACCAGTGCTCTTTTTTTTTAATTAAAAAATTTTTCCAATCACAGTTAATGTTCAATATTATTTTATTTAATTTCAGCTGTACAGCATATTGGTTAGAAAGTCATGTACTTTACACAGTTATTAAAATATTATTGACTGCATTCCCTGTGCTGTACTGTACATCCCTATGACTATTCTGTAACTACCAACCTGTACTTCTCAACCCTTTCTCCTTTCTCACCCATCCTCTCCTCCCCCTACCGCACCCTTCCCTCTGGCAACCACCAGTCTGTTTCTGTTTTGTTTGTTTGTTTATATTGTTCTTTACATTGCACCTATATGCGAAATCATATGGTATTTGTCTTTCTCTGAGTGACTTCTTTCACTTCGCATAATACCCTGTAGGTCCATCCATGCTGTCACAAAAGGTAAAATTTTATTCTTTTTTATGGCTGAGTAATATTCCACTGTATCACAGCTTTTTAAAAATATTATATTTTTATTGATTAAGAGAGGAAGGGATAGGGAGAGAGAGAAATAGAAAGATCAATGATGTGAGAGAATCACTGATTGCTGCCTCCTGCATGTCCTCCACTGGGATTGAGCCCAAAACCCAGCATGTGCCCTGACAGGGACTCGAACTGTGACTTCCTAGTTCATAGGTCGACACTCAACCACTAAACCACACTGGCCAGACAGTATCGCAGTTTTTTTATTCACTCATCTATGATGGGCACTCATTTCCATAGCATCCATCAGCGCGGTTATAATCACCTGGAGGCCCGGACAGTGTAGATGCCTGCGCACCACCCCCCCACACCCAACACACACCTAGATAATTCAGAGATTATTGAATTTCTTGGGCAGCCAATGCCCAGAACCACCACATGGTGTCTGCTGCAATTTAACTCAGTTACTCTCCACTGAGCGAGGACTGGGACTGGGGAAGGAATATGAAAGGTGACAAATCCCTGTTCTTAAGGAGCCCCCTTCATTAATGACCAGGGAAGGGCTGGCATTTGTAGATGGGGAAGCAGGGAGAACTGGTCCCAGTCTGTGCTCCATGACCTTGGGGCTGTCATTTTACTGCTTGTGCCTCAGTTTCCTCACCTGTCACATAGTGCCTAGTCCCCAGGGCTATGTGAGATGGTGACAGAAAGCAGAGCTGGGTCCCAGGACACACACAGATCACTTGCCAGTTGTGGCTACAGTGGCAGAGGGTCCAGACCTTCTGGAGCTCCAGGAGGGATAGAAGTGGTGGCTCTGTTATGAGGGCCAGAGCTGGATTCCCACGGGTGCTGTCAGCACAGGCTCCTCAGGGAGCAGAGTGCATGGGCTGGCCCTTGGAGATGAAAGGATTGCGTGAACATTTGTGGGGGGATCCGTGTATCCCCTTCTTTCTGTCCTAGGGAGCCCTCAGCCCAGGAACCAGGGCTTGCTGCCAGGCACAGAAGAAGCCTGAGAACCCACCTGCCACCCAGAGCTTACAGTCCTGTGGTCCTCCCTGTTCCTCTGGGGCTCACCTTCTAGGGATGAAGAAAACCGTGTCAGGGCTGCTGACCCCGGGGGCACTGTTCCTTGGCCCAGCCCTGACAGGTGGCTGCCGCCTGCACCCTGAGACCTAAGGTGAGCGTGCATCTGGACTGTCCTGGGAGTCCTCCCCTGCAAGCCCCTCCCACCTGGGCTTGGTGTGCAGGTGTCCAGGGAAGGCGAGGGTCCAAGAAGCAGGTGAAATGGACCTGAGGGCTGGGCTGCCACCTTCCACCTGCAGGATGCACGACCAGGGGCACATATATGTGACAAGCACAGAGTAAGTGTGGGCCACAGCCCTGGCACTTGGACTGCACATGCTGAGTCCTAAGGATACCAGGCATGGTCCCTGACCTCAGAGACCGCAGCTCTGGAGAGAGGACAAGTCTTAAAGTGTACATTGTGATGCACTGTGACAAGCGCTGGCACAATGCTACTCAGCAGGCTTCTCATCTGAAGAGAGATCTGAACTGGGTCTTGAAAGATGAATGCGAGTTCACGAATGGGTGAGGCCAGAAGAGTGTTCCAGACAGACACTAACTCACCAACTCTCACAAAATATGGAGTCAATGTGTCCTACACTGGCTATATTTTCTCTGTCACCTCTCGTCTTCTGATATTGTCACTCTTGGCTACTAGAGCCAGCAGAGAGCCAGATGGAGGGAGAAAGTACAAAGTCATTTTAATCGACGTCTCTGGGTGGGCCTTGGTGCCACACACCTCCTGGAGCCTCCTGCTGACCAGCTGTCACATCGTTCTGCAGCTGCCTTGGGTGTGGCCCCTCCCACTGTGTCTGCAGTTCCTCCTGCCAGACCCTTCTGCAGGTAGCAGCCATGGTGATAGATGCAAGGAGGCTCCTGTCTTTTGGCTTGGTTTCCGCTGAGGACACATGGGGGAGGGGGTTAGGACTTGCAAATGTGTCACCCACCAGCTGGGCAGGAGGCGGGAGAGAGAACAGTGAGTCAGGACAGAGGCCATGGTCCTAGGGTTCTCCTCAGGGGCCCTGGTCTCCTGTCCCCAATGCTGGGCCAGTGCCTGTCCTCCCACACATGGTGGGAAGGGGGTCATATGACAGCCCCTAGATGTTCAATGGAAGCCAATGTCTAGCTCCAGGTATACTTGGGTGGCCTCGCCAGTGACCCCTAAAGCCAGAGCTCCTTCAGGCTTGGAGCTATTGCATCAGCCCAGGTGCTATCGCAGCCAGGAAAGTCCCCGGCAAGAAGTGGGTGGATGATGCAGACACAAAGGTACAGAGATAAGTCAGAAATAAACAGCTGATAGCTGGGGATCAGCTGTGGGGACACCAGGCTCCTCATTGACAGCCTGCCTTCTGGACAAGGGCAAGGGGGGAAAGGGGAGTTTATCTTACCCACTGAACAAAGAAGTCGGCACTCTTGATATTTGTCAAGATAAAAAGCACCAAATGGTCTCATAAATTCTGGGAAAAGCCACAACAAAATAAAAGGGGGCCTTGAAGTCTAATCTGTTGTCCAAGATATCCAGCAAAGAACCTTTGAAACCTGTGTGTGTGTGTGTGTGTGTGTGTGTGTGTGTGTGTGTGTGTGTGAGGGGGTGTAATAAAACCCCTCAAGCCCCCACTGGGCACACATTCAGGCTAGCTGAGTTGCCTGCTTGTGCTATATGCCCAGAGTATTGTTTTTTTTGGGGGGTGTGGTTAATCCTCACCTGAAGATATTTTTTCATTTATATTCAGAGAGATTAGAAGGGAGGAGGAGAGACAGAGAGAAACATCGATGTGTTTATGGGTATGAGTGAGAATAACATGAACTTCAGACCAATGGTGAACTCTGGGCAAGAGGGAAAAGCATGAGTAAAGAGGGCACATTTAGCCCTGACTGGTCTGGTTCAGTGGATAGAGTGTTGGCTGCGGACTGAAGGGTCCCAGGTTTGATTCCGGTCAAGGGCATGTACCTTGGTTGTGGGCACATCCTTAGTAGGGGGCATACAGGAGGCAGCTCATCGATGTTTCTGACTCTCTATCCCTCTCCCTTCCTCTCTGTAAAAAACCAATAAAATATATTTTTTAAAAAAGAGGGCACATTTATAATTTTATTTTTTATATAAAACTAGAGGCTTGGTGCACAAAATTTGTATACAGATGGGGTGTCCCTCAGCCCAGCCTGCACCCTCTCCAATCCAGGACCCCTTGGGAGATGTCTGACTGCTGACTCCTAATCATTCACCTGCCTGCCTGGTTGCCCCTAACTGCCCCCTCCCCCCACCAGCTTGATCAGCCCTCACTGCTTCTGTGTACCAGCCTGATCTCCCCTAACTGCCCCCTCCCTGCTGACCTGGTTACTCCTAACTGCCCCCCAACC
>PVJC01022450.1:0-27351 GCA_004026665.1 Murina feae | reverse complement strand
GAAGGAAGGAAAAGGGGAGGGTGGGCAGGGGTAAAGATAAAGGAAAGAAGGAATGTGGGAAGGGAAGGAGGGTAGTAGAAAAATGGGAAGAATGATGATGGAACAGAAGTAGGAAATAAGGAGGAAAGAAAAGTTTATAAATGATGAGTCAGTAGGAAAAGTGTTACATAAAGGAGAAAAATTGTGTGAGAGGAAGAAAAGCCAATAAGGAAGTCAAATACAATTGTGTGTGAAGGGGATAAGATTAAAAAGAAAGTTAATAGGGGTGACCAGGCCATCAGGGGAGGGCAGTTAGGGGGATCAGGCAGACAGGCAGGCAGGGTGGTTAGGGCAGGCAGGCAGGTTAGTGGTTAAGAACCAGAGATCCTGGATTGTGAGAGTCCCCTAGAACTCCATATTGGAGAGGGTGCAGGTCAGGTTGAGGGACCACCCCCACAGCCCCCATGCACAAATTTCATGCACCAGGGCCCTAATACAACTTATATGTCTATATAGACTTAAACAGATCTCTCTGTCTTAAAGAGAATCTCATTAGACCATAGATGATAGATGATAAATAGATAGATAAACATGTATAGAGAGATAGATAAATGATTATCATGCATGATAATATAGACCACAGAACTTCAGTAGAATGGCCTGGCAGTAAACCCTAAAACAATGAGGATCCAAAGGTATGTCAACAAAAAATCTAATAAAAACTATAGTTCTTAACAACATTACACACTGATTCAGTGAGATTTCATGTTCAAATGAAGTATAATATTTTAAAAACTTTAAAATCAATGAAAATATTTGTTGATATTTCTGAAAGGTTGAGATGAGATTACCTGTCATAATTCATATAACCTCTATGTGAAAACTCCTCTAGATACACTAATTATTAGTCTTACATAACATGGCATGGCTTCTATCCTTGACACTCAGTCTTTTGCTCTTTCTCTGTTCTTTTCCCCCTCTTTTTTCTTTATTAATTAATGTATTACATATGTGTCCTTATTTCCCCAATTGACACCCCCACCTCCTAGCTCATGCCCTCACCACTCTGGTGTCTATGTCCATTGGTTATGCTTATATGCATGAATACAAATCTTTGGCTGATCTCTCCTCCTTACCTCCACCCTCCCCTGCCTCCTCTCTGAGGTTCAATGGTCTGATAGATGCTTCTCAGCCTCTGGATCTGTTTTTCTTAGTTTATGTTGTTCATTATCTTCCACAAATGAGTGAGATCATGTGATGTTTATCTTTCCCTGACTGATTTATTTTGCTTAGCATAGTGCTCTCAGGGCCCATCCATGCTGTTGTGAATGGTAGGCATTCCTTCCTTTTTACAGCAGCATACTATTTCATTGTGTAGGTGTACCACAGTTTTCTAATCCACTCATCTGCTGATGGGCACTTAGGCTGTTTCCAAATCTTAGCTATTGTAAATTGTGCTGCAATGAACATAGGGATGCATATATCCTTTCTGATTGGTGTTTCTAGTTTCTTGGGATATATTCCTATAAGTGGTATCACTGGGGCAAATGGGAGTTGCATTTTAGTTTTTTGAGGAAACACCATACTGTTCTCCACAATGGCTACACCGGTCTGCATTCCCACCAGCAGTGCATGAGGGTTCCTTTTTCTCTACATCCTCATCAGCACTTGTCATTTGTTGATTTGTTGATGATAGCCATTCTGGCAGGTGTGAGATAGTACCTCATTGTCATTTTGATTTGCATCTCTTGAATAATTAGTGACTTTGAGTTTTCATATGTCTCTCGGCCTTCTGTATGTCCTTTTTTGAAAAGGGTCTGTTTAGGCCATTTGCCCATTTTTTTTTTATTGGATTGTTAAGTTGTAAGAGTTCCCTGTAAATGTTGGAGGTTAAACCCTTATGGGAGATAACATTGGCAAATATGTTCTCCCATGCAGTGGGCTTTTTTGTTGTTCTATTGATGGTTTCATTTGCTGTGCAGAAGCTTTTTGTTTTAATGTAGTCCTATTTGTTTATTTTCTCTTTAGTTTCCTTTGTCCTAGGAGTTGTATTGTTGAATATCCTGCCATATTGGCTTTTTCTTCTCCTGTGTTTACTTTTACTGCTATATATTGCCTTTTAATGAAAATTAGTAAAGACTTTCTGTTTCTAATTTTTCTCTTTAGTTATAAATAAAATTATAATAATAAAATAGAATATAAATTCTCAATTCTAATCAAAATTTTGCTTTTATTACACTGGCAACTACAAGGGTATAAAATAAAAATTAGAAACCCAATGTAAGCACGTGTCAGTACCCTAGAGGTTCTATGGGAAAGGAAGTTGGAAATTCAAGAATTCTTCCTGAATTCAGATATTATAGTAGGTAATCTAGCTATATTAATCAGAAGATACAAGGCAGATATGCACAATTATCTGAAATGAGTAGAGACATGAAAATTGTGTAAGGTAGAAATGTAGGATGTAAGTTCCAGTGATCCTATGGCAGAAAGTGGAGAGATGGATAATGATCTGGTATCAAGAATCAAGGGTGAAAAAAAGAACCTTGAGCAAATTAAGAGTACAATGGGTAGAATATGAAAACAGAGTGGCTTCAAGATGCTCTCACTTGTACCTATGACTCTGATCTCCTTTTACGCACTTAGCCATCAACTTTAAGAAGTTGTGTTTTCATAGGATTTAAAAGTGGTCACGACCAGCTTCAAATTTTTTTGATGATAATTGTGAATATTTTGGTGGCAATGGAGCAAAAATGGATTTAGCAGTTATTATAATAATTAATAATTATTAAAATTTAACTATATAGTTTATATGTAATACATTTGGTTGAACTGTAATTGTTTTATTCAACTATTTTGATAATTGTAGTTAAAAGACAAATTCTTATAATTTAAAATAACATATAAATTGACAATTAGCATTTATCAAAAACCCTTAATGGTGACATATATTTATTAGAGTTAATACTCATATCTTGACAATGGCCACTGATGATAGAAATACAGTAAACAATATCCCTTCTTTATAAGTTATTAAAAGAGGAGGCAAGCATATTTAAAATACTTAAATAATAGGTGAAATTATTTAATGTGTGTTAAACACGATTCACAGTTTTATGCATATCCATAACATACATATGTGTATTTTAAAGGTGAGAAAACTGAGACATGGAGAGTTTGAGAAACTTGTTCAACATGGCACAGATCATCAAAGGATGGAATCAAAACTCAAACTCAGAAGGCATCTGACTCTGGAGCCATTGCTCTCACTCAGTGTGTCCCAGTATCACTTTCAATAGACAAAAGTGCCTTAGAAATGTGGATATAAATGTAATAAATTCTGTTGGGTTGTTGAAAAGAAATGAAAAGAGATAGTAGTTCCAAAGTAGAGATAATATTAGTGTTGGTATTGTTTAAAGAGACATTTGCTTGGCATAGAATTGAGAGTGAGGAATGACATTTTAGGTAACAAATATGTACATTTAAATATGTAGAAACAAAAAAGTTATGGAATAATTAGGAAATGTTGAGAGGCCAAATTTGCCTAGTCATCTGATTCCATGGGATAGGAGGAGAATGAGAGGCTGGGATGGTAGAACGGAGCTTAGCTATGAATTACTCTGAATGTTTCATGCAAATTAAATTCATTTTTTAAAACTTTGACCTATTTTTAATGAAATCACTAAAATAAGTAAATCACTCTTGTGTGCTTGACTGTGTATGAGGAAAATGAGGGAATCACATTCTACATAAGATATACAATGAGACCCCTCCAGAATCAGATGATGAATGGTATGAGCTAGTTCAAGGTGGCAGAGCTAGTTCAAGGTGGCAGAGCTAGTTCAAGGTGGCAGAGCTAGCAGAAGCATTCAGAGTCCTTTTGGTGTGGGAACTAAGACCTTTACAATATTTCTCCTGAGTCCTTAGGGATTTTATGAACAAGCACAGCTTATGTGTATCACAAGATGAGAAGTTGCCAGTAATAAATGGTGACAGGAGAGAGATGGCAGGTCGTAAAGTCTTTGCAGGGTATCTGGTTAGGGAATGACAATTTCTGGCGTAGGGTTGTTGGTATTGAGGAGAATTCACGAAGAACATTTGTATTGCATGGCCCCCGTGGCTCGTGGCTGAGTGTCTACCTTGGGACCAGGAAGTCATGGTTTGATACCCCGTCTGGGTGTCTGGGCTCATGCCCGGGCTGCAGTCGGGGCACATGTAGGTTCGATACCCAGTGGGGGCATGTAGGAGCCAACTGATCAATGATTGTCCCTAATCCTTAATGTTTCTATCTCTCCCTCTCCTTTCCTTTCTGAAATAAACTATATATATATATTTTTTTTTAAAAAAAAAGAAAATTTGTATTAGGTTTTCATTCTCAGAATGTTCCTTTGATAATTCATTGTGGTGTAGAAAAATATTAGATTCTATATGTACATAATTCATCTAAAGTTCTAACATGCACTTCTTTAAACTTTTATAATGCAGCTGTATACTCCTAGATTTGGTAGTATGACTGTTTCCTTTATATTTTTAAACATTAAATGTTCTTAAATGCCTTTAAATATACAGGTATTTTTTCTATCCTCTTTTCTGTGCAACCTGTTCTTGAGGACTTGATATGTTCTTTAACTGTCTTTAGTCCTACTTCTCCAAGCATATTTATCTGCAACAAATGGGCAACATATTTTTTGCTAATGAAGATATTAGACTTGCTAAGTGAGATTAGTTATTTGTAGATAAAAATAAAATTATTAATATAAATTATTTAGAAGCATTAGTCACACAAATTGATGAAGTATTATTAGAGTATATTTATATCAGTCAAATTAATTTCATGCACTTTTCAGCCATTAGGAAAAGACATCTTTAATTTCTGTTCTATTTCTAAGCTTTAAAATTAGCATGGAAATATCACATATTTCAGTATATGTGATATTTGTATACTAAGTTGTCATAAAAGCACAGAGGTCATAGCAGGATAATAATCTCAAGGGTATTAAAAAGAAGTAAACATTTCTGTCAAACATTTTTTTCTCACTTTCTGTGGCCTGCTAATTGCTTAACACAAAAAGAGTGATACACTAACTGAATTAATTAGTCAGTAAGCCAAAAAAAAAAAAAACAAAAACAAAAAACTATGATAGCTAAAATGGCTAGATATAATTTATCAGTTATTTTTCTGTCCTTTTTAGTTTTAAATAATTATCATTCAATTTCAGATATTTATTATTTACTGAAGTAGAATGTTTAAGATAGCAGAATTTTGAGTCTTGAGTCATAATTTAAAGTTGTGTTCATATTTTCTTGTTAGAGCTTATTTTTCTTTAAAATTTGTATTATATTATCATTATTAGTTCTTTTAGGCTACATCTATCTTTTAGACATGAAATGATATTATTTCAAATATATTGGTGCTAATACTTACCAAGATTTTACAAATATAACCAAATACATTGTGGTATTTTTTCTACTTAAAACAGTTAAGCACTAAGTAAATTTAAGACTCAAATTGTTGTCATTTTCTTCAGGAAAGCACTATTATAATTCACCTCATCTGTGTTAAGTGTTCTCCCTTTGCTTCTTAAAGTAACCTGGTCTTATTCTATTATAGCATATACTAGAGGCCAGGTGCACAAAAATTTGTGCACTCGGGAGGGTCCCTCAGCCCTGTCTGTGCCCCCTCCCAGTCTGGGACTCCTCAGGGGATGTCCACCTGCTGGCTTAGGCCCGCTCCCCAGCATATTGGGCCTAAGCTGGCAGTCAGACATCCCTCTGGCAGCCTGGGACCCCTTGGGGGATGTCCACTTGCCAGCAGGGAGCAGGCCTAATCTGCAGTCAGACATCCTTAAAGCTGCTGAGGAGGTGGGAAAGACTCCCACCACCACTGCAGTACTGGCAGCTGTCAGTCTAGCTTGTAGCTGAACAGAGCTCCCCTGGTGGGAGCACACTGACCACCAAGGGGCAGCTCCTGCATTGAGCTTCTGCCTTCTGCATTGAGCGTGAGTGTGTGTCATAGCGACCAGTCATTCCCAGTGGTTCTGCTGTTATGGTCAATTTGCATATTACCCTTTTATTATATAGGATAGAGGCCCTAGTGCATGGGTGGGGGCTGGCTGGTTTGCCCTGAAGGTGTCCCAGATCAGGATGGGGGTCCTGCTGAGGTGCCTGGCCAGCCTGGGTGAGGAGCTGAGGGCTGTTTTCTGGCTTGCCACACCCCCTTCAGGGTGGGGATCCCCCCTGAGGTGCCTGGCCAGCCTGGGTGAGAGGCTGATAGCTGTTTGCAAGCTGGCCACAGGCCCTTCAGGGTGGGAGGGGATCCTGCTGGGGTGCCTCACCAGCCTGGGTGAAGGGTTTATGGCTGTTTTCAGGCTGGTCAAGCCCCCCTAGTGGGGACCTTCACCCCATGAGGGTGTGGCCAGCCTGGGTGAGAGGTTGAGGGCTGTTTTCAGGCTGTCCACAGTCCCTTCAGGATGGGGGAATCCTGCTGGGATGCCTGGCCTGCTGGAGCTGATGGCCATTTTCAGGTTGCCCAACTCCCCCTTGGTAACCCAAGCTCCCAGCCTCTCCTTTTTTTTTTTTTTCTGGGATTTATTTATCTTATATAATTGAAACTTTGTACCCTTGAATGGAGCCAAGGACCACCCAGGGCAGGCAGGAAACTTGGCTTCCTCCATCACCAGGGATAATCCAAAACTTCTGCATGCTCCAGGTCCGTGGCTGCCACCATCTCAGTTGGGTTAATTTGCATTCTTGCTCCTGATTGGCTGGTGGGTGTGGGTTGTTGGCATGGCTTGAGCAAAGCAGAGGTACAGTTAATTTGCATGTTTCTCTTTTATTATAGCACTAGAGGCTCAGTGTACAAAAATTCGTGCACTCAGGAGGGTCCCTCAGCCTAGCCTGTGCCCTCTTGCTGTCTGTGACCCCTCAGGGGATATCCACCTGTTGGCTTAGGCCTGCTCCCCTGGTGATTGGGCCTAAGCCAGGAGTCAGACATCCCTCTGGCAGCCCGGGAGACCCCGGGGGATGTCTACTTGCCAGTGGGAAGCAGGCCTAAGCTGCAGTTGGACATCCTTAGCGCTGCTGAGGAGGCAGGAGAGGCTCCCACCACCACTGCTGTACTAGCAGCTGTCAAACTGGCTTGTGGCTGAGCAGAGCTCCCCCTGTGGGAGCACACTGACTACCAGGGGGAGCTTCTGCATTGAGTATCTGCCCCGTGGTGGTCAGTGTGTGTCATAGAGTGACCAGTCATTCCCAGTCTTCTGCTATTAGGATCAATTTGCATATCACTCTTTTATTATATAGGATAAGATGCCTGGTGCATGGGTGGGGCTGGCTGGTTTGCCCTGAAGAGTGTCCCGGATCAGGGAGGGGGTCCTGCTGTAGTGCCTGGCCAGCCTGGGTGAGTGGGTGATGGCTGTTTACAGACTGGCTACAGCCCCTTCAAGGTGGGTGTCCCCCTTGGGGTGCCTGGCCAGCCTGGGTGAGGGGCTGATGGCTTTTTGCAGGCTGGCCACAGTTCCTTTAGGGTAGAGGGTCCTGCTGGAGTGCTTGGCCAGTCTGGGTGAGGGGCTGATGGCTGTTTGCAGGCTGGCCACAGCCCCCAGCAACCCAAGCTACCAGCGTGGCTGGCTAAAAGCAGGTATCTGGGGTTTCTTTATCTTCTATAATTGAAACTTTGTTTACTTGAGTGGAGGCCAAAGCCAGCCTAGGCAGGCAGCTTCCTTCATCGCTGGGCCAAGAAATCCTCTGTAAGCTCTGTGGCTGATGGCTGCCATCTTGGTTGAGTTAATTTGCATATAGTCACTCTGATTAGCTGGTGGGTGTGGCTTGGGATGTAGTGGAGTGACACAATTAGCATTTTACTCTTTTATTAGATTAGATATTTGATATCAAGTTGAAAATTAGAGTATGACCACCATGAAAATATTCATCTTTATATCTGAAGCATCTATCACAGTTTATACACAATAAATGTCAAATGAGTAAATTTATTACATTTTAGAAATTTTAACCTTTCTCCTTATCTTTAAAGTGGGGGAAAAATAGGTTCATTCCAAGTGTTGTAATATCTCCTCTAGGTATGTACATATAACTACGGAGATTCAGAGTCAATGCCAAAATTCAGTTATCCAGATATCCACACACTACACTTTAATCTTTACTATTTTTTGCAGAAAGAAACACAATGCATTTGACCATATTGAGACCTATTTGTTTCATTTTCACTTTGATGCATATTTTCTTTGGTGGTGACAGAATATATCTCCAGGTGCAAATTTCCTTGCAGATAAGGAAAACCATTATTTTCTAATTTCTGTGTTTTTGTCTAAACTGTTCAGTCTGTACATGAATGAATATGAATTCTACTTGGATTAGGAAACACACCAATGAGAGTTCAGATGTTTGTTTGTTTTTTTCTGCTCAGTATTTGGTAGGCTCTCAGGATTATTAAGAAGATTAATTGGTTGAATACATGTGAGGATCTTAGAACAGTGGTTGGCCCATAATAAAGGCTAAGTAAATGTTAACCATTATCATCTCATTTTCTGTATCTGCAGTTGGTCATTTGTCTCTTTGCTATTTTGAAAACAATTTTGAAGAAGCATAAAAGCATATGATGTATCTTTCTGCAAGTGTATGCTTTGTTGAGATGGGAAATAGGTAGTACATCAACCTTCAGTAGTAAAATGATCTTGATGAAGAATGAACAGTGAAATTTAAGTTAACATCAATCTCTTATTGTCATTGTATCCAGGTGTGCCTGACAAGCTGGGATAGATACAGTTTAGTCTATAATGCCTCACTCATCTCCTCTTACGTTCCTGCTCTGATTGTAAAGAAATTGTTACAATGCTTAGTTGTCATTGATTGCAAACAAGAGTGAGATTAATAAATCATAAAGCTCTAAGGTTGAAATGGCTCTCTTTTAAAATGAAAGATTAAGAAGTGCCAATGTCTCTGAAAACTTTGAAATGTGCAGCTTTCATCCTAAAGAGTGAAAATTAGCTGGGAAGTATTATATGCATGCAAACAATTTTCTACAAAAAATACAGGGAGTCTGTTATTGTCTACATCAAAGAACTCTTAAAAGGGGTAATTCTGTTCTTTTATAATTGTTCTGTAGAATCTTTAGCGTATGCATTAAAAATCTTAATTCAAAAAAAAATTGTCATGCATTGCACAAACCATAGCAACACAAATCCTATTTAAGCCTGGTATTGTGGCTTTACTCCAAAATAAGGCTGGATAATTTTCATTCAGCTTCCAATTTGCAATGAAATGATAAATACTCTACCAAATAAAATAGATTTCATGACACATTGATTTATATTATTGATTATATAAAATGTTTTTATTAAAATGTTTTCAGATGACCTATATTAATTAGTACTCTCCTATTAAAAATTGTTTCAGACAACCTATTTCTTTTATACCACACACTGCAATTATTATCAATGTATTTTCCCAGTGGTTAATTTATGTTTTTGTGATTGATAGAATTAATATTATAATTCAATTTTAGAGCTGAAATGTATGCTATAACTTTATTCATTGCTAAATGTTATTTTGCAATACAGGTCATTAGTTTCCTAAGGCTGCTAAATAAAAGTACCACAATCTAGCTGACTTAAAATGACAGAAATTAACTATCTTCCAGATCTGGAGGGTAGAAGTCTGAAATCTAGAGTGCAGAGCCATACTTCCTCTTAGGCTCTAGGTAGAATTTGCCATGATCCTTTACGTCCCTATGTCATTTATTTTATAACAAACTTCCCTTTTTATAAAAGGACACCAGTTGGATTAGTGTATACTCTAACAATCTTCATTTAACTTGATTATTTCTTCAAAGACCCTATTTTCAAAGAAGGTTACATTTTGACTTACCTTTTCTGGGTGACATAACTCAACTCAGAACAACAGTTGTTAATGTCAGTTGAAGATGTGGATATTGATGTGGTTGCTTCCATTTAAAAAATTGGGGTGGTGAACATTCATATAATATGTCAAATATAGTGCAAGTTCTTCTCAATTCAAATTGGACAGTAACAATTCTTAATTTCAGAAAGTTTTCATATTTTTTTCAAGCACTTTCTTCTCATTGTAAAAAGGAAAGCACTATCATATAAGTATTGTGCTCTATCCAGTTGTCCAATTGGAGCTCCAAATGGATCAAAGACCTAAATATAAGACCCAAAACAATAGCTTACACAGAAGAAGACAGAGATACTAACCTCATAGACCCTGCTTTTAGAGCAAATTTAATAAATTTGACCCCAAAGGCAAGGGAAGTAAAGACAAAAATAGATGAATGGGACCATATAAAACAAAAAAAACTTTTTTTTAATGAAGTAGGGTTATTAAGGGTTCACTATTTAATATCAGGAAATCTATTAATGTAATCATTATACTAATTTTCCTTCTTTTTTTAAATAAGTCTTTATTGTTCAGATTATTACAGATGTTCCTTTTTTTAACCCCCATAGCTCCCCTCCACCTGGTTCCCCCCTCACCCCGTGCCCTTACCCCACCACTGTCTTCACCCATAGATGTAAGATTTTTGTCCAGTCTCTTCCCATACCCCTCACACCCCCTTCCCCCTGAGAATTGTCAGTCCATTCCCTTTCTATGCCCTTACTTCTATTCTATTTACCAGTTTATTCTGTTCATCAGATATTTCTATTGACTTAATTGTTATATTTACTGGTTGAAAGGTATTTGTTGTCACTTTGTTGTTCATAATTTTTTATCTTTACCTGTTTCTTCTTCTTCCTCATCTTAAAGAATGCCCTTCAACATTTCAAATAATCCTGGTTTGGTGGTGATGAACTCCTTTAGCTTTTTCTTGTCTGTGAAGCTCTTTATCTGACCATCAATTTTACATGATAGCTTTGCTGGGCAGAGTAATCTTGGTTGTAGGTTCTTGCTATTCATCACTTTGAATATTTCTTGCCACTCCCTTCTGGCCTGCATGGTTTCTGTTGAGAAATCAGCTGACAGTCGTATGGGTGCTCCCTTGTAGGTAACTGTTTTTCTCTTGCTGCTTTTAATATTCTCTCTTTGTCTTTTGCCCTTGGAATTTAAATTATGATGTATCTTGGTGTGTTCCTTTTTGGATTCCTTTTGTTTAGGGTTCTCTGCACTTCCTGGACTTGTAAGTACATTTCTTTCACCAGGTAGGGGAAGTTTTCTGTCATTATTTCTTCAAATAGGTTTTCAATATCTTGCTCTCTCTCTTCTTCTGGCACCCCTATAATTCTGATGTTGGTATGCTTGAAGTTGTCCCAGAGGCTCCTTACACGATCTTCATATTTTTGGATTCTTTTTTCTTTTTGCTTTTCTGGTTGGCTGATTTTTGCTTCCTGGTATTTCATATCTTTGACTTGATTCTTGCGATCCTCTCGTCTGCTATTGGATCTCTGTATATTATTCTTTATTTCAGTCATTATATGCTTAATTTCTGATTGGTCCTTTTCCATTTATTTGGTATTCTCATTAAGATCCTTAAAGGTCTCACTTAGTTCCTCAGAGGTCGTAGAAGATTCTTGAGTAGCTTTATAACTGTGGTTCTGGACTCTATTTCCAGTCATTTGCTTTCCTCTATTTCTGTCATTTGTGATCTGTTTCTTTGTCTCTGCATTTTGGCTGCTTCCCTGTGTTGATAGAGTAGTGTTTTCTGTCCCAGCTGCAGTCTGTTAATTTAGGCTGCAGGCAGACAGATAAAAGCTTGGGGCAGGGTCTCAGAGTCACTGGTGCAGAGCAACCTGAGATGGCTGCCCCTCAGCTGGCTCCGTGTCTTTTCCACATCCTGGCCTCTGCGTGCCCCTGAGTCGCCAAGTCTCAGAGCTCTGCGTCAGTGATTGCTGCAAACAGCTCTGCTAGAACTCCACTGTCATCTTCTGCCCCATTGCCAGACCGCCCACAAAGCATTCAGTGCAACCCCGGAGCTTGTAAACCCTTCCGAGCCGTGGACCCAGGTGCAGCAGCCGCCTCCTCTCTTTTGTGCCGCCACCACCTTTTTGCATGTCCATACCTCTATGTTTTGGTGCTGAGAACTTCTACTCAGTCTCAATGCATTCCTTCTCTTGCCTTCTACTTGTAAAGCTTTCACTCGCTTGGTTCTGGAATAAGGTTGTTTAGCTTTATTTTTTTTTTTAAATTTATCTTTATTGTTCAGATTATTACAGTTGTTCCTCTATTTTTCCCCCATAGCTCCCCTCCTCCCATTTCCCACCCCACCCTTTGTCCCCCGCCACTGTCCTCATCCATAGATGTACGATCATTGTCCATTCTCTTCCCGCACCCCCAACACTCTTTACCCCCGAATATTGTCAGTCCACTCCCTTTCTATGCCTCTGATTCTATTCTATTCACCAGTTGATTCTGTTCATCAGATTTTTTATTCACTTGATTTTTAGGTTCACTTGTTGAGAGATATGTATTTGTTGTTCATAATTTTTATCTTTACTTTTTCTTCATCCTCTTCTCAAAGGATACCTTTCAGCATTTCATATAATACTGGTTGGGTGGTGATGAACTCATTTAGCTTTTTTTTGTCTGTGAAGCTCTTTATCTGACCTTCAATTCTGAATGATAGCCTTGCTGGATAAAGTAGTTTTGGCTGTAGGTTCTTGCTGTTCATCACTTTGAATATTTCTTGCCACTCCCTTCTGGCCTGCAGTGTTTCTGTTGAGAAATCAGCTGACAGTCATATGGGTTCCCCCTTGTAGGTAACTAACTGCTTTTCTCTTGCAGCTTTTAAGATTCTCTCCTTGTCTTTTGCTCTTGGCATTTTAATTATGATGTGTCTTGGTGTGGTCCTTCTTTGGTTCCTTTTGCTTGGAGTTCTCTGTGCTTCCTGGACTTGTAAGTCTATTTATTTCACCAGGTGGGGGAAGTTTTCTGTCATTATTTCTTCAAATAGGTTTTCAATATCTTGCTCTTTCTCTTCTTCTGGCACCCCTATAATTCTGATGTTGGTATGCTTGAAGTTGTCCCAGAGACTCCTTACACTATCTTCATACTTTTTGATTTTTCATTTGTTTGTTTGTTTGTTTGTTTGTTTGTTTTGGCTTTTCCGGCTGGGTGGGTTTTGCTTCTTCATATTTCATATCTTTGACTTGATTCTTGCGATCCTCTCATCTGCTGTTGGATCTCTGTATATTATTCTTTATTTCAGTCAGTGTATGCTTAATTTCTAGCTGGTTCTTTTTCATATGCTCAAGGGTCTCACTAAATTTATCAGCAGTTTCTAGAAAATTCTTGAAAAACCTAATAACTGTGATTTTGAACTCTATATCCAGTCGTTTGCGTTCCTCCATTTCTGTCTTTTATGATCTGTTTCTTAGTCTCCGCATTTTGGCTTTCTGTGTTAGGTGTCCTATATAGGGCCCAGTGATTCAGCCTCCCCAATCACCTGGGGTGGACACTCTTGTTGTACGCCTTTGAAGGCTGGGTGCACAGTCTTGTAGTTATCACTGGGAGGTATCACTGGGGGGAAATGACTTGCAGGCCTTTCTCCTCGTTGTTTGGAGTTTGGATCTATTGGAGTTCTGTCTCAGCTGCAGACCCTTAGGTTATGTTGCAGGTAGGCAGGCCCACAGCTTGGGCGGGGTTGTAGGTGGGGTGGGGCGGGGTCTCAGAATCATCGGGGGTGGAGCGACTCACAATGGCGTCCCCTCTGCTAATGCCACAGTTTCTACTGTGTTTGGCGTCTCCAAGCCCTGGGGTCTGTGCACGATTCTCAGTCCCCGAATCTCCACATCAGTGATAGCTGCGAATAGCACTGCTAGAACGCCACTGGTCTTCCGCCGCCCCATTGCCCTACAGCCCACGTTGCATTTAGTGCGACCCAGGAGTTTATAATCTTCTATGGTGCGGACCTGATCACTGCTGCCACCCTTTCACCTGACCGCCGCGCACCGCGCCGCCACCTCCCTTTTGCGTGTACCTTTCAGTTAGGGAGCTCCGGGAGCTGCTATTCAGTCTCAAAGCACTCCTCTTGCCTTCTAGATGTAACGCTTCCCCTCCCTTGGTTCTGGAGGATGGCCGTTTATCTGTATAGTTGTATTTCTATAATGTAGGTGTGGAGGCTGTGCATTTAGGTATATACCTCATGCCGCCATCTTGGTTCTCTCCTATTGTTGTTGTTTTTTTAATGTGTTTGTGGGAAGCTGCACATTCAGGTATATACCTTTTGCCGCTATCTTGGTTCTAAAACAAAAAAACTTTTGCACAGCAAAAGAAACTGACAATAAAACAAAGAGGCACCCAACCAGATGGGAGATGATATTTGCAAACAACAGTTCTGATAAGGGGTTAATATTCAAACTACATAAAGAACTCAGACAACTCAGCACCAAACAAACAAACAATCCAATTAAAAAATGGGCAGAGGATCTGAACAAACACTTCTCTCAAGAAGATACACAGATGATCAACAGTCATATAAAAACATGCTCAACTTCACTAGCTATTAGGAAAATGAAAATCAAATTACAATGAGAGACTACCTCACACCTATTAGAATGGCTATTAATAAGACAAGTAATAACAAATGTTGGAGAAGTCGTGGAGAAAAAGGGACCCTAATTGCTGCTGGGAAGGTAAAGTGGTATAGCAACTATGGAAATTAATTTGGAGGCTCCTCAAAAAATTAAGAATAGAGTTACCATATGACCCTCTTCTGGATATCCATGCAAAAAATATTGAAAATATTTGCAAAAATATGTACACCCTTGTGTTTGTTACAGCATTATTCATGTGGGCCAATACATGGAAACAACTGAAGTGTTCTTTTTTAGCTGAGTGGACAAAAAAGATTTGTTACATATATACAGTCAAATATTACTCAACCAAAAAAAAAAAAAAAAGAAATACTGGCCTTTGTGACAACATGGATAGACCTTAAAAATATCACGCTAAGTGAAATAAGTAATACTGAACAATTTAAGAACTATATGATTAAACTCATATGTGTGATATGAAACTGAAAGCAACAAATGAACAAACAAGAAAATCAAACAAAAAAAATATCTTAGAAACAGCAATAGTATAGGGGTTACCAGAGGGAATGGAGATGGGGAGAGAGTAAAGGGTAACAAAAGATATGACTTTGTGTAGTCAGCACAAAATACAATAGGAAGTACAATTATAGAAACGTACATTTGAAACCCACATAAGTTTATTGATGAAAAAAAGAAAAGCAAAACATTCTCTAATCTAATTTCATATCATTCTTATCAAGACATAGAGGCATGCATAAGCTTGCTAGGTTCTCATCAGTAGATATGTTTGATGACATAAAAACGAGCATAGATCATGAAAATATTATAATTCATACCAAAAGGTTATCCAAATTCTGATTGAATTTAATTTCTTGGTATAATATAATTTTACTCTTTGAGATTTGTGTTTCATAGCCAGGCATGTTAATTGTAAAAGCGATCTGTCAATTGATAATATAATCCTTCTTAATCTGTTGACTCAAATTTACACTTTTTTTTTGTCAAAAGACATTTGGTACACAAGTACATATTCTCTAGCTGTAGACTGGAAAATGGTTATTAGATGGTATTAAAGTTTTTAGGACAATATTCTGCTGAAGCTTTTTAATAGCCTTAAATAAAAAGACATTTTTTAATTGCTTTGGTGGAATTGCCTACAAAACAAGTTAACGCCACTCTACTACTCTGACACAGATGGGATCACTATCATTAACTAGCTGTCTTCATAAAGCATGTTGTTACAGCCCAGCCAGTGTCGCTCAGTGACTGAGCATAGACCTGTGAACCAACAGGTCATGGTTCCATTCTGGTTAGGGCACATGCCCAGGTTGTGGGCTGGATCTCCAGTGAGGGGTGTGCAGGAAGCAGCCAATCTGTGATTGTCTCTCATCATTGATACTTCTACATTTTTCTCTCTCTCTCCCTCCCTCTCTGAAATCACTACAAATATACCTTTTAAAAGATGTAAAATCATGTTGTTACAAAGTAAGAATAATTTGGAGAGGATTAGATGAGTACACATTTATAAAGGCCAGAAATGGGGACAACTGTAATAGTGTCAACAAAAAGTAAATAAATAAAAATTTAAAGAAAGAAAACATCTAGCACAATATTTTTATAAATGTTTTTTAGAGATTATACTTATGCGAAACATATTGATTTATCTGAACATGCTGATCAGTAAATTTTTGAGATGACTTAAGAGGTTTTATTTTACAACAAACTCAATAGAAATAAAAATGATTTTGCTGCCTACAAATTTCCAAATAAGGTACACTGATATTAATTTAGTTTCTAGAATATTCACTTATTAGTACTCATCTACAATATACCTTTTGAGTCTACTGAACTATTATGTAAGAAATCTATTGTGTTGCAAATTTTCAAAACAGGATTCTTTCACTACTGAGTTGCCAGCGAGTCATCAGACCCATGTGGAGGAGGCCATTTGTCTTTTGGAGACCTTTTATCTCCCAAGGTATGTTTGATGGGACTAAGAATTAAATAAAACTGTAACTTGTATTGCATTAGCTTATATAATTTCTGGGCATCATGTCTTAAAAGTCTACTATTTGTTTTTCTTTAAATATATGAAAAAATGCAGTGTTTGTATCTATCTTGGTTTGAGCTAGGGTAAACCAAAATGCTGTTTTCAAAACATATTTTCATTCTGACTTTTTCCTGTGGTTATCAAATTGGATTCAGATGCCCTGTCCAGGCTTAGCCACACACATGTCTTCAGTGAATATCTTTAAATGGTCGCTCAGCTTGTAATAAGCAGAGTTGTAATGATCCTATTCCAAAGGGTTTATGCATAATTAGGTCATAACAAGGGCTAAGTATCTGGCATGGAAAATTACTCAATGGTAGGAGAAACTTCAAGTTAAAGCCAAAGCCTTTATTAGTTCTCTTTGTTTATAGTGTGGTCACTACGGCTTTTATGTGAGGCCTAGCAGAGGCTGCTTAAAACTTATGAACTGAAAGCTGCAATGTAAGCTGTCTGTTCATGTTTCACGTTTGTGTATGTGTATGTGTGTATATATCTATCCATTGATCTGTCATTTAACTCATTATTTTTCTGTGATATCATCTGTTCCGAAAATGAACTCTAATTATTAACAATGGGTCATGTTTAATAAGTCTTATGAAGAAACCCATAGTCTGATTTAAAGATATTTTCTGTTGTGTTCTAGAAATTAGAATTGCATCTTTGAATTTTGTCACCTTAAGCATAAATTTTAAAATTAATTGATATTTATGAGTTTGAAATTGAAAAAAACAGACGATAAAACAATTACCTATCTCTCAACCTTAATTACTCTAAATTACCAGTCTTGACATTCCCATATGGTCTTTTAAGTGTTTAGAAATTTGTTTTGTCAGGAACCTTTCCTAGAGGTCATTTCTGTTTCTGCTGCGTGAAGTCTGCTCCTTCATTGCCTTTACGACCATTATATCCAGTGAAAGTCTGTTGTTCACTTATTCCTTTGAATGATAATTACTGATTTGCTTTTAAAAACTCCCAATTCAGTTAGGAGCTACTATCAGACACTGACAAAGTTTTAATGATCTATTGTCTCTTGCATCTGAAATAGGTCATAGATGGAATAGACATTTCATGAATGTTTTTTGAATACTATTTGTGTGTGCATGTTTAGTGTACTGGTTTCATTTGGAAGAGAAGAGCAATAAAAACCATTCAAAAATTTTCTCTTTGGTGTTTTAAACAAAACATTGGCTGGCTAGTCTTTAGATTTCATGAAATGACAAAAAGAGAATGCAATTCCTTAAAACTTCTTCAGACAGAAACATTTTGAAGGTAGAAAAATGTATTATATACTTAGACATGCCATCCAGATTGCATTCAACTTTCCCCCCAAATAGAACATTTTGAACAATGCCTGTGTCAATAATTTATATCTATTCATGAGTGTGTTTATATTATATTTTTCCTTCTACTTTGATTATCTTCAGTTCATTAACACATCCTAACTAATGAATTCTAAGTTGGATAAAGATACATTCATCACTCAGAAAATCTAATTCAGGTTTATAAAATTTTAAACTTTTCTTTATGTAACATTTATTAGTTTTTATTATTATTTATAACTTTCTAAATTTCCTAACATGTACATTTTACCATA
This sequence comes from Murina feae, assembly GCA_004026665.1. Taxonomy (NCBI): domain Eukaryota; kingdom Metazoa; phylum Chordata; class Mammalia; order Chiroptera; family Vespertilionidae; genus Murina; species Murina feae. The sequence continues at coordinate 9,224 of PVJC01022450.1, read as the reverse complement.
TAAAAATAAAAAATACAAAATAATAATGTATTAAAGATAAACATGTATGGAAATGTTATTTTCATTCTGAATCTGCATAATACTAAATATTATTTCAGTTTTTATTAATTTTCTAATCATATTTTTCATATTAAAATACCCTGTGTATTTGTTGTCTCATTAAGTGACATTTTATAATGTATTGAGATGGGTTTGTGTGTAGACATATTAGATTTATTAGGTCCTTTCTTCATATAACACTTTCTAAATTTGCCACAGCTTTTATGTGATAATATAAATAAGCTAAAACATACATAGCCATTATTCTAGTTACTTTATTAAGCTATCTTAAACATTGCAAATATTGGCCTTTTAAAATTCCACATATTTAAAGGAGTTTAATAAAAAGTATTTGTTGAGAATTCATGATTTATTTTCATGTGGCTTATAATTTTTTAAACTTAAAATGTGTACACATTTGAAGCATTGTGAATAACTGGTTATATCATAGATACTTGTAAAAACTCTACAGGTCAGCTCCCAAATTGTTACAGAATTTACCAGGTGACTGAAAAATACATAGGAGTACCTGAAGACACAGAAAAAAAACATTTGTTCCCAGATGCTTCACATGTACTAGTACAATGACTCAGGGGATCAGTTCTCCAAATCCTGAGCCAACCAATGTAGAGGAAACTTTCTCTTTATACCCTTTGGTTTCTTTATCTCCCATACATGGATCAGACTTCTGGACCTTTCACAGGCTCTGCAAAAAACCCCATGTGTTGGGATGGGGGGCCTGAGACCACTCCTACAGATCTGGCCTGGCACCAGTGCTGCTAACCCCCTCTGGGGGTTGTGTATTGTTCATGGTTTATGGCCTCTGTAAAATGTGAGTATTTAGGCAAACAGGTCTTGCAAGACCAGATAATTAATGAAGGAGCAGTGACTAGACTATAGGCTAATAGGAATGTGCATTAGGGATACTAATTAACTAGGTACAGAGTCAGGCTGTTGATTTACCCCCACCCTAAAAAAATCTTATTTTCCTCATCAAAATGACCATACTGTTGTCTCTTATACCTTCAATAACAGTCTATTTTTGCAGTTAAAAAACAGTTTGGCCACAACACAAGTAGGATGACTGAAGGCTTGGATAATGGCCTATAAAATCTTTCCCATCCAGGTCACTGATTGATTTGAGAATGTCACCAAGGTAGGTAAAAAACAGTGATTGCTGCCATATAAGAACTGTCAAATCATGTGAAATAAGAATATGGTCTCAGTTCTAGTAGACATATTTCCCATTCGCCTATCTAACACACATTCACAAGTGCAGGACAAACACACACATGTGTGCATGACCTGCCCTCTTTGCCCCCCCCCCATATACAAACTCTTAATTTCTTGGGTTGCTTTAGAGCAGAATAAAATAATAAAATTATTCTAGGGTGATACCTCTGCTCTGAAAGTGTAGGACAGAACAGAAAATTATGTGCTTCATTTGTGCAAGCAGTGTCATCAGGCAATTTCTTTTGTAGAATTAAGTGGTTCTTTTTACCAGGGAAAATCTAAATTCTGATTTTTATCCCTTTGTTTGTCTATAGTGAAATGAAGTAAGTTTCTCTGTTCTTTTACTATATGGCTCTTCAATGCTACTTAATATTTCCAGGAAATAAATATTTTGTCTGAGTGATTCTACCAAATAAAAATGAAAAAAGAATTTAGTTTGATCAGCAAAGAATACAGAAATTTACTTAAGTAGTAAAGAATGTGGCTGTCTGACTATGGTATTATGTTACACCTCATGGTGCAGGCATTTTGTTTGCCTTAAATGGTTTCACAAGCAGGGGGTTGACCCAGAGCAGATTCGCAGTGGCTGCACCCAGCACAGCTAAACAGCAGATTTAATGAGGTTGGAATTTCACACAATGCCTTATTCAAAGAATTCAGGCAGCAGGGAGAGCAGTTGTGATGAATTGCAGTTGCCCATGGCTTTGCATCAAGAAGCAAAACCTTTTCCCACAAATAGTTTATAAAACATCAAAAATAAATGTCAATTACATTTAACTTTAAAATGTAAACATTGGGGGCGGGGAAAGGTGGTGAGGAATGGGACTTTCCTTTGTTAGAAGAAGACAGTCCCTTCACAAACTAAAAGTATGTAGCTCTCTTCACTCCTCTAAAGTCAAGAAGGATCAGACTATTTTTCTAAAACGTTTTGAAATGATTGAAGTTTTCTTTTTGTTTTCCCACCTTATGTCGTTGTAGCATCTACCAACTTCATTGCGTTTCTTTAAATGTTTGTCTGCCTCCCCTACTTAACTTTGAACTCTTTGAAAACAGACATTGGAGAATCTGTAAACACTTAATAAAAGACTGCAAAATGAGTGTTGAATGAGCATAAATATAACCCATTCATGTACTCTATGTTTAACTGAGACATAAAAAGCTCAGACATTTTCAGTCTCATATTCCCTTAAGGAGCATCAATATAAGAATTCAATTCAATGCTCATCTTTCTATGAAGCTAATCACCAGATTTTATTTTGCAAATTCAATATTCACTTCTATAAAATTTCTCCTCCTTTTGCCCATTGGAGCATAGTCTCAGGTAGGTAATTTTTATAAATCATTACTTTAGTTACAGAAGGGAACCACCTCAGCCTCTGGGTTATTGGTGTAAGGGATGAAAACATTCTCCCCTTACATTAGAACTGGAATTTCACATAATGCCCGGACCATAGCTCTGAACTGTTTTTACATAACTAGGGTTTGATCTTGAATGACACTCTCAAAAAGTCATATGAACTGAAGGAAGTTAGGGTAGGAGTAGAATGATTATAAAATTTATCATTTAGATTTGTATGGTTTTGTCAGCAAAATAAAGAAAATAATAAAGATGGGGAAGATAGGGAGAGAGAGAATGAGAGAGAGGGAGGAAGGAAGGAAGGAAGGAAGGAAGGAAGGAAGGAAGGAAGGAAGGAAGGAAGGAAGGAAGGAAGGAAGGAAGGAAAGAAGGAAGGAAGTTGATTTAGGGTCACTGAAGGCAGAACACACCAGATCAAAGTGGTAAGGGATTACACATTTATTAGGTCATCTGAATACTAGATGGGCTGAGCCTCTAAATGACTCTAATACCCAGGGACAGGGAGTCAAAAATTTTAAAGGACTCTAAAGGGGCTTTTTCTGGGCAGAGAATTATCTGGGCTTGTGGGGATTCTGGGAAAGTCCAAAGTGGAGAGAGAATGGTCTTAGCTAGGAAAGTATTTCTTGTATAGGGAAGGGGACAGTCACAGAGGATATCAGGTGTTTATTGTCCAAGGAAAGGCTGGACTCTGTTGGGTAAAAGTGAAACTGAGGTAGGTAACTGTGCTTTAGGACCACTAAGCTTTATGAGGAGACGTGCAGTAGCCCTGGTCAGGCACTGACTTAGAAAGTGAAAAGAGTAGATAAAGGAGGTATTTAGTATGAGGCAGTGTAGGAGTAAGGTGGATAATAGCTGTGAGATTAACCTGTCAACCTCCATAATAGAGATTGAGGAGGGGACAAGGGTTCCAGCAAATTCTGGGAGGTCAGAATAAGTGGTCCCAGTGCCAGTTAAAAAAGAGATCAGCCTACCTGCCACCACAATTGGTACCCAAGGCTCTGTCCTGGTGATATAAGTCAGTGGGGCTTTGTCGGGGCCAGGGCAGCTTCAGTCTTCAGTGGCCAGCATCAGGAGGTCTGGGAGCTCCAAACTGGATCCAGAGGGCGGCCTTGCTGGGCTGGCTAAGGTCCGACCTGGAGGGACCAGACTAAAGTCTGATTTCCAGTGGCCTTCCCCTCTGCACCTTGGGCAGGGCCCAGGAGTGGGTTTTAGGTTTGGGTAGGACTTGGCCCCGTATCCTTCTTGATTGCATTTGAATCATGTGCCTAGGGAGGCTTAGCCCCTGACTTACTCTTGGTTGGAGAACTGGCACTTTGTTTGGGGTTCATGAAGGCAGTGGCCAAGAGCTAATAGGCCTCCTTCTGAGCCTCAGTCATGACCTGATCTTGCCTTTGTTTTTAGATTTGGACCTCCTCATCTCCATTATTGAAGACCTTGAAGGCCAGGTTAATAAGGTCTCCTTGAGGGATTTGTGGGCCTGTGTCTGTTTTTCAAAGTTTATGGTGTATGTCAGGGGTGACTGGGATATAAAATGGGTGTTCAAAAGAAAGGTTCCCTTTGGGGAAGAGGGTCTAAGGTGATAAATCTCTGTAAGGTCTCAGTGAGGTGGGAGAGCTGGGTTTTGGTCAGGGCTCTGAGTGATTTTATTGTTTGTCATATTTGACCAAGCTATGGGCAGCCTTTTTGGGTCCATAAATGAGACAAGTGATTATATGGCTTTGGAGGTGGTGCCCTGGAGAATTAACCTGATAGTCCCACCTCTGGTCAGTTCAGGGGAGGGGACCATGTCAGTGGCAACTAGGTTGGCTGCTGCCTCTACAGAGGGCATGGGCATGGTCCTGAGCTGCTAGCCCAATGTGATCCTTCTCCCCTGGGTGTGAAAGGAGGACAGGATGACATAGATGTCGTACCAGCTTAGGTCATAGGACTGGGTCAGGCACTCACCTTCCTTAGTAAAGGGGGTTGGGTCAGTAGAAAAAGAACTGAGATACCTCTAAATCTGGGTGAGGTCAGACATGAAAAATGGGATGTGTACCCAGACAATGCCCTCAGGGCAGAATGGGCACTGGAATGGAAGCTACTGTTGAGGAAGATGGTCTTTGGGTGGCCCGAGAGCAAGTGTTAAGTGGAAAAAGTCATATTGAAGCTCAAGTTCTCGGGTTTTGGGCTCTCAAGGTGGTTGCTGGTTAGGAGGGTCTGGGTGTTGGGAATCTACTGGAGGTGAGGGAGGGGGTGCATAAGGAGGTGGAGGTCAGTGGTCTGCTGGGTCAACAGTAGATTCAGAATCAGAAGTAATAAGGGTATGATGTTTTGTGCGAAGGAGAAGAATCTGATGGGTAGAGCAGGAGTGGCAGAGAGAAGGTTGGGACTGAAGAGTGAAAAAGGCCTGGAAATAGGGAATCTGACCATTTCCCAATGCGATGACAGCAATTATCTAAATTGCACAATGTGTTAAAATTGAAAGAGCCATTTCCAGACCATTGAGACTTATTGTCTAGCTTATATTGTGGCCAAACAGTGTTACAAAAGAAAATGAGGTGCTTGAGCCTGATCTCCCCTGTGAGTGTGCACAGGGAGTGTAGCATGACCCACAAGAGAGGAATAATGAGTGGCAGATCACAAATCCAAAGGTGACTGTTTAGGGCAGGCATCCCTACTGCTAAAAAATTCACCACGAGAAACGAGGGGGTGACCCTCCTGACTGAGCATCCCCAATCCAGAAGGACCCAAAGCTGAATGACTGAGGAGTCTTCTGGCCTAGTGCTAGGACTTTTGAGATGAGAGACTTTTGAGAAGTCATTGAGAGAGTGGGCAGAAGACTGGAGATGAGGGAAATTGTGGAACATCGCTCATGTAGAGAAGATTGCCCGGTGTGGGATGGAGGGTCAGCAATGGAGAAGGAGAGGTTCTGATCCAGTGTTCTCCTTGGATGGCTCTGGAGTGTCCATAAGGAAGGGAGGCCTAATGGAGGCTGGCAATCAAGTCAGCAGAGTAAGATTCATGGAGATAAGCCCAGGATAAGCTGCTGCTGCCTACTGCTCTCTGAGTAGCAGACTTGGTGTGACTAAAGCTGAGGCAATGCCTCCCATTCCCTATGGAATCTTTTCTGCTTTTGGCACGAGATGTTAGGATTGCCAAAGGGGAACACACAGACAAAGTGATAAGGGATTATAAATTAATTAGCTCTCAGCCCAGACCAGTTTGGCTCAGTGGACAGAGTGTCGGCCTGCGGACTGAAGGGTCCCAGGTTCGATCCCGGTCGAGGGCATGTACCTTGGTTGCGGGCACATCCCCAGTTGAGAGTGGGCAGGGGGCAGCTTATTGATGTTTCTCTCCCATTGATGTTTCTAACTCTCTATCCCTCTCTCTTCCTCTCTGTAAAAAATCAATAAAAGGTATTTTAAAAAAAATAATTAGCCCCCAAATGGTGCCAACCCCTAAATCTCCCAGTCAGAGATTTTAAAGGATTCTAGGGTGGTGGTTTCTGGGTGGAGAATTCTCTGGGTGGGTTGCGATTCTGGGAAAGTCTGGAGTGGAGAGATAATGTTCTTAGCAAATTGAAGGTGGTCTAAGCAAAATGGAATGTGGTCTAAGTGAAAGGGAATGTCCATTGTGAAGTGGTCAGTTCCCAGGGGAGGGGTATCAATTCAATTATTTTAACCGAACTAACAGGAAGGAATGAGAAAAAAGAGAGAGAGAGGAGAAAGAAAAGGTATGCTGGGACAGTAGGTAGGTGTAACATCCTTTCAGCAGGAAACAAAACCAGAGCATCGGGTCATCGTACGTAGAAGAAATGATCCATTGAACAACACGGCCCTCATTCTAGTTTATTTCTAGTTTGGATTCCAGCTTTTGCCATTTTGATGTCTATGTAAAGCCTTGGTTCAGGCTTGTGGAAGTATGGTACACCCAGTTCACTTTCACCCAAGGATATGTTTTTTCAATTGAATTATAGAGCGAATGGAAGGGAAGGAACAGAGGGAGATAGATAGAGGGAAACAATGATGTGAGAGAGCTCCAACCAGGGCTATAGATGAACCTGCAACCCAGGTACATGCCCTTGACCTGGAATTGAACCCATGGCCCTTTGGTGGGTGGGCCAATGTGCTACCACTGAACCACACTGACTAGGGCTGCCTAGTTCACTTTTTTTAAAAAAAATATTATTGAAAGTATTACAGAGGTCCCCTGTTCTTCCCCATGATCCTTTCTAGCCCATACCCACCCACTGCCCAGGCCTTCACCACACTATTACCTGTGTCCCTGGGTTATGTATATATGCATACAAGTTTTTGGTTAATTTCTAGTTCACTTTTGATAGAATGAAGTAAGATGATTTCCCCCAGTTGTATCATTGAATGGTGGTCTTCAAATTGAGATTATTTCCAAGAACAAAAGTGCACTGTTTTAATGGAGTCAATTCATAACTCCTCACCTTACTATAGTTACTCTTTTAATAGCATGGTGTATGTTTTTGTTTATTTTTTCCTTAAGTTCCTTTTTTTAAATATATTTTTATTGATTTCAGAGAGGCAGGGAGAGGGAGAGATAGAAACATCAATAATGAGAGAGAAACATTGATCCACTGCCTCCTGTATGCTCCCTACTGGCGATGGAGCCCAAAACCCTGGCATTTGCACTTGACCAGAATCAAACCCAGGACCCTTCAGTCCACAGGCCAATGCTCTATCCACTGAGCCAAATCAGCTAGGGCTAAATTCCTTTTCTTAATGTAATAACTATGAAGAGCAAAAGAAATAAGTTTTCCACTCATTCATCCCATCAGATGCTGCAAATTACTATTGTTTTCATAGATGTCTTCACTAAACTACCTTAATCCCACTATGGAAGCTTTTAATTTTCCCTGTCTTATATCTACTTCTGTTAAGAAAGACATGGAGAAGAAAAAAAATGGTACATTTCTTTCCTTGCAGAATGCTCTTAAATCAGATACATAATAGATCACTGGTAGTGAGATTGATGGTAATTTTCATTTATTGTCCTCATCTTTGCCAAATCCCTACTCTTTTAAAACAATTCATTGCTCTTGAGAAAATATATGGCTAGAGTAAAGCAGTATGATTCAGAAAGAAAAAAATAAATTCTTAAAAATGGTTTTCATTCACATATTTAATGCAATTTTTAAAGTTATTTTCAATCCCTATCCCTAAGATTAATCATTAGAAGAAAGGAATCTAAAAATATCCAATGTAATATAGATTATTTTAACATCTTAATGTGATTAGAATGCTATTACAGACAGCATATTTTTCAAATTATACTAGATAAAAGTTGCAGATACAGAATTATTTATTTTGGATTTGTTAATCCTTATCTAATAATGTAATTAAATTTTACAAATGCTGTCTTGAAATATTTAATTCTAAGAAACTATCACTTTATTTGAATTATTACATGTTAAAATATTTTCTCCTTCTTAACAAATAAAATTATAATGCTAATGTTGAACTGATTATTTTGCAGTAGCATATTTTTCCTTCATTAAACACACAGAAAAATTTTGATCATGATATCTAATTAAAATAAGTTATTTTTATTTTTTAAGAAACTAAATGTCAGAATTGAACACATGCATAAGCATATTTACTGAAAGAATATACTTCTCATCCCCGTTGTTCCTGAACTAATACATACTGTAATTTTTGCTTTTAGTTACTGTAAGTAATTATAAGTTAATAGAGATATATCATAAAATTCACTCAATTTAAATTATATTAAATTTCTATCATTGTAATTTTATATAACTTTTAAAAATTATTTATTTACAACAATCATTCTGGATTGTATATCTTTTTAGATTCACCAAATGCATGTTAACAGATACATTTGAATTAAAAAAAATAAAGTGTAACTATTTCTAGTACAAAACATCTGGTTTGACTAATTAGTGTACTAGCAAGAACAACTATTACTTCTAAAGTTACGATGACAAAGACAATCCCTGAAATGAGCTAAATCAGGAAACTCTTAAGTTTGACAAAACAAAGAAGCAGAAAGCTTAAAGTACATAAAAATATAAAGATTTTTTTTATCAGAAAAATAGCATTGTCAAAGGTGTTACAGTATTTCGGTGACCCCCAATCACCCACTTCTGAGACTCTTATGTTAATCAAAGTGTCTATAAGGGAAAAGATTAATAGGTTTAGTTAATGACGATTTGATAATATTAGAAAGTAGGATTTTAACTTGGTGAAACCACCTAAGAAAAAGTTGGCATTGCCTATGTCCTTTTAAATTTGAACATTCATGTGTCTTGTTTCAGAATTTGACTCCTAGGTATGCACCCTAGAGAGACATTTGCACATGAACTGCCAGAGACCTGTGTGAGAACATCATAACAGCAAAATACTGGAAATAATGCGGATACCCACTGTGACAGGCTGAAAGAATAAATCGTGTGTAATTCACACATTGGCATATACTACAGTAGTCAAAATAAATGTAATATCACAATGTGCCATAACATGGGTGAATCTTCACAACAAACTCTCTGTAAAATTTTATAGAACTGTTTTACAGAAATTGAGAAAGCAAATGACATGAAAAAACTGAACCATCAAAAAAAAAAAAAAAA